>ML662909.1:1336946-1390701 GCA_007570785.1 Antilocapra americana
TTATGTGTCTAATCAATCGCCAGCCCAGGATTGATGCTCGGGACTGGTGCAGCGAGATTTCCCGGGGGGGAGGGAGGAGGGAGGGGGGACCCGGAGGGGAAGCATATGTAAACGCATGGTGATATCATGACAATGTATGGCAAAAACAATAATAAAAAAAAAATAAATAAAAAAAATAAATAAAGTTTAAGTTGCATAGAAAAAAAAAAAGAAAATTAACTGGTGATAATAGAAAATTAGTATTGTGTGAAGTCTGAGAGTCATATTCCTTTATGTTTGTCAGCCATTGCCAAGTCTCTCCATTACCAAGAGACTTAAATAATAGTAGGTGTGCCCTGAAACCATGGCCAACACAAACAGGAGGAAAATTTTTTTTTTCCCAAAGGGGGAAAAATTAGCATTACAAACACTTTTTATGCATGGTTTTAAAACTGTTGCCTGGAATGGTTGCTGCAAACTACTTGAAGACACAATCCTGAGAATCTCATTGAAAGCTAGTATAAGACAAAATGCATTTTCAAAAATGTTGTTTTGCAAATATCTTTATAAAATAGAAGGACCAAGAACAATAATGTTTTAGTAGAGGTTTTTCAGAGTAAAAGAATATTCAAATGCATTCAGATAGCAAACATTTAATTTTAAAACTTTATGTCTTTATTATTGAAAAATAAATTATGTAAAGAAATGTGATTCAAACATAGTGTTAAGAACCAGCTTCCTCATATTCTCTAATATAGACTGGTGGATGGGGGAATTTGAGATGGGGGAAATTTGAGATGAAAATGTAAAATTGTATCTCTAAACCATTTGTTAAATCAATTAATTATGAAATCAATAATTTTTATTTGAAATTAAGCATAGTATTTTACAGAACTTAAATAATTACTGTTAGAGAAAACTAAATGGATTGAAAGATCCATGTAAAATGAGTTTTTTATAATATATTTATATGATTATATACATTTTATAAGTATAAGATAAAATAATGCATTTTATTATGTGTTTATATCACAACAAAACTAGCAGGCCAAAATAAAATACATTTGCAATATTTGTTTTTTTCTCTCTGACTTACTTCACTTTGTATGACGGACCCTAGGTTTATCCACATCTCTACAAATGACCCAATTTTGCTCTGTTTAATGACTGAGTAATAAATATTACATTGTGTATATGTACCACATTTTCTTTACGCATTCATCTGTTGATGGACACTGAGGTTGCTTCCAAGTTCTAGCTATTGTATATTAACACATGTATGTGGAATCTAGAAAAATGGTAGAGATGAACCTATTTTCAGGACAGAAATGTAGACACAGATTTAGGGAATAGAGAGGTGAACATGGGGGTAAGCGGGATGAGTTGGGAACTTGGGATTGACCTATGTGCACTGATGTGTGTATAACAGGCAGTCCATTGGAACCTGCTGTATAGTGCAGGGAGCTCAGCTGGGTTCTCTGTGGTGACCTAGATGGACGGGATTGGGGGTGAGGTGGGAAGGAAGTGCAAGAGGGAGTAGATATATTTATACATACAGCTGATTCACTTCGTTAAACAGCAGAAACTAATACAACATTGTAAAGCAACTATACCCCCAATGTAAGAAATGCATTTAGCATTCTCAAATGTCCTATTAAGCATATGTGAAAGTCGTTCAGTTGTGTCTGACTCTTTGCCACCCCATGAACTATATACAGTCCATGGAATTCTCTAGGCAAAATGCTGGAGTGGGCAGCCTTTCCCTTCTCCAAGGGATCTTTGCAACCCAGGGATCGAACCCAGGTCGTCCTCATTGCAGGCGAGTTCTTTACCAGCTGAGCTACAAGTGAAGCCCACTATTGGGGAGGGAGAGAGACATAAATTTTTCAAAAGTAGACAAAAACAATCACAATGTTAGTTACGAATGCTTTCAAGAAAAGAAAACAAGCCAAGGGATAACTTTTGATAAGGTGTTTCCTTAGTAAATGACATAGTCAAATGAGATAGTAAGTCTTGCAGGTACCAGAAGGACGTTGCTCGTGTGCTCAAGGAGTTTCAACTCAGTTGCCTTGATAAAGTGCAGCAAGTCAAATAACAGTGCAAATCTTTGATTCACAAGACTTCCAATACATGATGAATCATACATTTTGATTTTTGTCACAATCATCTAAAAAGGAAGAATTCCATGAAGTAGGACAAGAAGGAGCATAATGTGCAGCTTTGTTTTTAGATACTGGGCCTAAACCTCAAAGCATAACAGATTGAGTTGAAGCAGATATCTCAGAAGTATAAAATTCACACCAAACATATGTACACATCCATTCTGATTTCTTTCTGTGCTTCCTATTAATACCCTCAGTCTTTCTCTGGTTCCTCTGTTGTCAAGAGCCCTGTTCCTAGTATCTAGGTTTTAAAAATTCCAGCATCTTTTCTTAGTTGAAATCCTGGTTATTAAAATCTATTTTATTAATCAATATATAAGATATTGTGTTAATTATATATAATTAATATACAATATTTATTATTAACTGTACTAATTCTAATAATAATATCAATAGCTACTGATATTTAGTAGGTGGCTATTATATGTTAAGGCACATTTGCATGTATTATTTCATTCCATTCTCACAACTTTCAGGAAAAATAGGTATTATTTTTATGCCAATTTTACTCTCAAGAGTCTTCTCCAACAGCACAGTTCAAAAGCATCAATTATTCGGCACTCAGCTTTCTTTATACTCCACGTCTCACATCGATACATGACTACTGGAAAAACCATAGCTTTGACCTGATGGACATTTGTCAGAAAAGTACTGTCTCTGCTTTTTAATATGCTGCTTAGGTTGGTCATAGCTTTTCTTACAAGGGGGAAGTGTCTTTTAATTTCATGGCTGCAGTCACCATGTGCAATGGTTTTGGAGCTCCCCAAAATAAAGTCTGTCACTGTTTTCATTGTTTCCCCATCTATTTGCCATGAAGTGATGAGACCAGATGCCATGATCTTAGTTTTCTGAATGTTGAGTTTTAAGCCAACTATTTTACTCTCCTCTTTCAATTTCATCAAGAGGCTCTTTAATTATTCTTTGCTCTTTTTCATAAGAGTTGTGTCATCTGCATATCTGAGGTTATGGATATTTCTCCCAGCAATCTTGATTCCAGCTTGTAAGTCATCTAGCCTGGCATTTTTCATGATGTACTATGCATATTAGTTAAATAAGCAGGGTGACAACATACAACCTTGATGTACTCCTTTCCCAATTTGGAACCAATCTGTTGTTGCATGTCCAGTTCTAACTATTGCTTCCTGACCTGCATACAGATTTCTCTGGAGGCAGGTAAGATGGTCTGGTATTCCCATCTTTTGAAGAATTTTCTGCAGTTTGCTGTGATCCACACAGTCAAAGGCTTTGGCATAGTCAATAGGCCGAAGTAAATGTTTTTCTGGAACTTTCTTGCTTTCTCGATGATCCAAAAGATGTTGGCAATTTGATCTCTGGTTCCTCTGCCTTTTCCAAATCCACCTTGAACATCTGGAAGTTCACAGTTCAAGTATTGTTGAAGCCTGGCTTGGAGAATTTTGAGCATTACTTAGGGTGTGAGATGAGTGCAATTGTGCAGTAGTTTGAACTTTCTTTGTCATTGCCTTTCTTTGGGATTGGAATGAAAACTGACCTTTTCCAGTCCTGTGGCCACTGCTGAGTTTTCCATATTTGCTGGCATATTCAGTGCAGCACTTTCTCAGAATCATCTTTTAGGATTTGAAATAGTTCAACTGGAATTCCATCATCTCCACTAGCTTTGTTTACAGAGATGCTTCCTAAAGCCCACTCGACTTTGCATTCCAGGATGTCTGGCTCCAGGTGAGTGATCACACCATTGTGATTATCTGAGTCATAGAGATCTTTTTTGTACAGCTCTTCTATGTATTCTTGCCACCTCTCCTTAATATCTTCTGCTTCTGTTAGGTCCATACCATTTTTGTCCTTCATTGTGCCCATCTTTGCATGAAATGCTCCCTCGGTATTGCTAATTTTGTTGAAAAAATCTCTATTCTTTCCCATTCTATTGTTTTCCTCTATTTCTTTGCACTGATCACTGAGGAAGGCTTTCTCATTGGAGAAGGCAAAGGAAATCCACTTTAGTATTCTTGCCTTGAGAACCCAGTGAATAGTATGAAAAGCTGTACAGTATAGTGATTCAGTATGTTCACAGATTATATTCCATTAAATGTTTTTACATGATAATGACTATATGAAGTTGGATCCTTACCTTCCACCATTAAAAAAATTCTCAAAATGAATCAAACCCTAAAAATAAGAACAAACATGTAAAGCTCTCAGAAGAAAACATAGGAATACATTTTTGTTCTACTGCTGAGTATTCTATAGATGTCTAGATGATTTATAGTGTTGTTTTTCTTGATTTAAGTCTAGTTGATTTATAGTTTTGTTTAAGTCCTCTGTTTCTTTGCTGATCTTCTGTCTAGTTGTTTTATTTAGAATTGGAAATAGGATATACATGTTTCCAACTCTTATTAAATTACCATTGTTTCCTTCATTTTTGGTTGAGCTAGATTAACAATTAAAATTCAGGAGCACCATTTCAGAAAGCTCATAGAACTGTCCCACCTGTTAGAAGTCAAGGCACAGTAAGTAAGTTTTTTTGCCGCCGAGAGCTGGACATGAAATTACAGTTTACGCAATCCAGAATCAAGTGTTGCTGTGACCCCTTACAAGATCATGTAGGAATGTTATGTTTTAAGGAGTTGCCCTTTGGTGCTAAGACAGTGCTGCTCTTCATGGTTGAGCAGGTATTTCTGTTGATCAGGGAGGTATGGCTGATGTATAATGCAAATAGACAACGCACAGTAGGAGGAAGAGAGGAGGCCAAAAGGCAGAGAAAAAAAAATTATGTTTAAATTTTTTTCTTGCCATAAAATATGAATTTTATTTCACAAGTACATATATAACTGTTATATCTTGAAATATATTAACTCTTTTATCATTGTAAAATGTCTCTGTATATCTCTAGTGAAATTTGGTGTTTTAAAGTCTTTTTTGTGTGATATTATAAATAGTACATCCACTCCAGCTTTCTTGCTTTTGCTCTTTCTGTGATAGCTTAAAATATCCTTTTGCTTTCAATCTGTTAGTATCTTTGAAGATAAAGTGTGTCTCCTGTACACTTAGTTCATTATTTTTATATGTCTTATAATTACTCCTTTTTGATTAGATTGTTTATTCACATTTAATATTATTAATAAGACTGGATTTACATCTACCATATTGCTTTTGGTTTTTGTCCTATGGTTCTTTTTGCTACCCTATTTCTCCTTTGCTGATTTTCTTTTCACTAAGTGAATATTTATTGCATTTTTTTCTACTCCAAAATGGCTATTTAGTTCTTCTTGGTAATTTTTACTTTTTTATTGGTGTTCTTTCTTTGATGCAACATTGTCATCGTATACTCTTGTTTCTTTAACCATGCTTTCCTTTAGTTCTGTGAACATATTTATTTGGTTGTACTTTGAAATCTTTCTCTGTCTTTGAGTTTGTTATTGTCATTTGCCTGTTTATTTATTTAGTGACTAGCTGGGCTATTTTGGGACTCTTTTAGTGAAATCTCTCCCTCACCCCCTCCATGCTATACACACATACACAGTATTGTTTCTGAAGTTGCTTCTCAGGAAGAAACAGCTTTGGGCATAGCCACAGTCAGCCCTGATGGCAATGGTACTGATAGGTCTCTCTTCTAAGCATTCTATAACCACACACAGCTGTTAACTGCATTGATTGCTGACTGATTGCTACATTCTTTACAATAAGGCCCTGAGGCATAGAGTCCTCTACAAAGTAATCACATAGTGACTTCCTGCTAGGATTGTTTCCTGAGGTCAAAATCTGCTACTTGTTCTCATACCAGGAGTGTTCTTCTCCGTCATTTTACTCCTCTGTTGTGTTCTGCAAGCCTACAGTCTGGGCTTTACATTCCCAGCGGCCTGGCCTGTGGAGGCCAAGTAGTCCAGGGGCGGCTGATTTACCTGGTAGCACATCTGGGCTTCACATTTAGATCCATAAATCTCCTCCAAGTTGCTTTCCACTACAGCCTCAACTGTGCTTGAGAGCACCTTTAGATTTAAACTTCTTCAAGCTCTGTTTCAAATGAGGTTAGTTCTTTAGAGAAGCGAATAGGAACTGTTTTACAATCTGCTTCTCCCCCTAAGTAAAATCTCAGAATCTGGCAGTGTCAATCTTTTCTCTGAGTGACATGCCTGTACTCCCCACCCCCACCACCCCCTTTCTTGGAGCTAAGCACTCAGTGGAGAAAGTAGCCTGAAATCTTCTCAGTTTGCCTCTGTGCCATGCTGTGCTTAGTTGCTTAATTGTTTCAGACTCTTTGCGACCCCATGGGCTGCAGCCTCCCAGGCTCCTCTATCCATGGGGATTCTCTAGGCAAGAATACATGCCCTCCACCAGAGGATCTTCCTGACCCACGGAACCAACCCAGGCCTCCCCCATTGCAGGCAGATTCTTTACCAACTGGGACATCCCTGAAAATTGGTAAAGAATCCACCTGCAATGCCAGAGACTCCAGTTCAATTCCTGGGTCAGGAAGATCCACTGGAGAAGGGACAGGCCACCCACCTGGAGAACAGTCCATGGGGTCACAAAGAGTCGAACGACTAAGCAACTTTCACTTCACTCCTTACCACCTTAGCCAGCAGGGAAGCCCAAGAATACTGGAGTGGGTAGCCTATCCCCTTCTCCAGGGGAACTTCCCTACCGAGGAATCGAACCTGGGTTTCCTGCATTGCAGGCAGATTCTTTACCATCTGCGCTATCAAGGAAGCCTGGGTTTGCTTCTACTTGTGTGAAACTACTACCTCACCAGTTAGGGAAGAGCTGTATGGGGTCTGGAATTTTCAGCATGTCCTGCCCAAGGTTTCATTCCACCAGTAGCAGAAGGAAGCCCCTATCTTTTGATTGAATTCAGTTGGGTCTCAGCAACCAGCAGCTGGGGACAGGATAAGAAAAGTTGATGCTCTTTTCCTTCTTGGGAGAAAGGTCTGGGCTAAGAGCTGGAAGAGAGATAGCCTTTTGCTTTTGGCTGCAACGTCCGAGGTGGAGTCTTTGCCTCACTTAGCTGGGAGTTGGGAGAAAGGGAGCAGCTGCTGTACGAATACCACAGACTCTTGTCTTTCCTCCGACTTTTCTTGGTGGTTTAGTTGCTTAAGTTGGGTCTGACTCTTATGACCCCGTTGACTGTAGCCCACCAGGCTCCTCTGTCGATAAAATTTCCCAGGCAAGAACACTGGAGTGGATTGCTATTTCCTTCTCTTCAGGATCTTCCCAAACCAGAAATCAAACCAGGGTCTCCTGCATGCAGGCGGACTCCTGCACTACAGGCAGATTCTTTACTAACTGAGCTATGATTTTTCTTAGATACTCTTGAATAGATTTATCTTCATTTTCTGTTTGCCTTTAGGACCATTTCCAGAAGCTTTAAATGGTTGTATGTGTTTTTAAAATATTTTCTACCATGTTCAAAAGACAGTGCATCAGCTGAGTTTCTTATACTGTCATGCTGGGACTCAATCTAAGTGCTAATGACCTTCAGCCTTCAGAAGAGCGGATTCTTTTGCTCTTCAACTTACTCCTAAACATAATGGGTTTTACATAAAAAGGTAATGTTTTATTATCCATTTTATTGTCATGGTCATAGAATGAAGCAAAATACAAGGTTTTTTAATTTATGGTAAGAAATTGTTTTCCATTTTGTTGACATGATTTGTGGTAAAATAATTCCTACTGGCACGTGAATACTGAGTTCTGTTCATGGAACCAAAGAATGAATTCCACAAACTGTCAAACACTCACACAGACAAAGTTTATTTTAAAAGAAATACAACCCTCACAACATAGACACTAAGGTGGGGTGAAGAGCCCCAAAAGGGCGAGGATTACATCAGTTTATATCTTTACTAGTATCGATCGGTATACTTTTTGTTGGCTCATGATTTTAATATATCATTTTTCACCAATCAGTTTGAATGTTGTAATGTTCAGTTTGTCATTTTTATGGCTTTTCTTCATCCCCCAGTTTCTCAAGATATTGCAATGCCATCCCTCAACCCTTTCTCAAGACCCAAGACCATTATTTAGGGACCAAATGTATGTTTAAGAGCTAGTGGGCTTCTTGGATATTTTTTCTCCTTGATAAACTGGAAAGCAGTTAATGATTGTCTTGTCCTGGGTCTGAATTTTTTATCCAGACCAGGGAGGCATTCCTCTGAATGCCTGGAAAGTGGAACAAGGAGTGAGATGCTTACTTGAGGAGATAAAAAGAATTGAAATTAAAAACAAAAGGAACCAAGGTCTCGGAGTCCTATACTGTCTAGCAATTTCTGCCTCACTATCCTACAATGTGCAAAGTACTGTGTTGAATAATGCTTTTGCACTTAGTGGTTAAATCAAGAATGGATTATCATTCTTTCATTTATTCATTGACAAAATATATAGTGAGTGCATATTATAGCCCCCAAATAGTGTAGGATCTAGATTTAACCTCAAAATGAAAATAGACATGATTTCTGCCAGCAATAGCATTAGTATTAAATTCAAAGAAAAAATTTGCCAATTACAAAACAGTGTGGTAAATAACTATGATAGGCAAACAAGCTCACATGAATGTCACCTAACATACAGTGAGCAAACAATTCACAGAGAGTGATACAGGAGAAGCACTGGAGACCCACTCCAGTACTCTTGCCTGGAAACTCCCATGGATAGCAGAGCCTGGTAGGTTGCAGTCCATGGGGTCGCTAAGAGTCGGACACGACTGACTTCACTCTCCCTTTTCACTTTCATGCATTGGAGGAGGAAATGGCGACCCACTCCAGTGTTCTTGCCTGGAGAATCCCAGGGTTTGGGGGAGCCTGGTGGGCTGTCGTCTGTGGAGTCACACAGAGTCGGACACGACTGAAGCGACTGAACTGAACTGTACTGAACTGAAGAGAGAGAGCTCTTGAGCTGAGAAACTGGGAACACAACCTCAATATCTATCCAGAAAAGACAAATCCATTCAAATATGAAAACCAAAACATGAATAAAATACAGTATCCACAGAAGATACTAAAACACCAAAACAGAAACTGAAGATTGTAACTTCCCTAAAGAGAAAGAAAATTCACCAGAAAACTGTTGTTGAAGATCAAGGAAAAATTAACCACATTCAAACACAAATTAAAGAAAAAGAAAAGGAAAATGAAATGTAAGAAAGTAATTGCAGCTTTTACCAATTACAGGGACACCACAGGGCATACAGAGGAATTCAAAGAAGTTCTGTCCAGACAATAGGCTATGAGTAATAATAGAGGGGAGGGAAGTGAGGAGACAATGATAAGGGAAACTATAGTGGCTTCGCTTGTGCTAACAATGTTTCAAAGGTCTTTATTTTGTAATAATCCATGACACTGTGCACTTACATTCACTTTTCTGTTTGAGTGCTATTTATCACAATAAAAAGTTTTAACATTAAAAAAGAGAGTAATATAAATGAGGGGGAAAGCATGAGCAAATGTATAATCTTAATTGTAATAAAGTAAATGCAACTTAAAATAATATGATACCAACTTCCAGTCTGAACAAGATGGAATATTTTTGGACTGAATTCTGCAGGCTTGCAAGTCCTGTACTTGCCCAGCTTCAAGACTGAAAGAAGAGCCTGGAGTCAGCAACAGAGATAATAATACTTTAATAGATAGGACATCTTGCACATACTCTGGAGCAAAAGGGTCTCAAACAATACCTCCCCATGGAAGGCAGACATGGGCAGGATGCAATAGCAATCTTCATTCTTGATGTGGGGAGGGGGGATAGGAGACTGTTAATTATAGGGAGAATTGATGTCAGAAAGACATCTCATTACCAGGGAAACCAGCAGAGGGGCAAGGCTCTCATAGCCCCTCAGGCTAAGTGCCTTCATGGGGTGGAAGTCTTCCTTTTTTAAAACTATCAATGAAAAGCCATTCTAATCTAAAGATTAAAATCATCACTAATCCCTAGCTGGTGGGGGTGGGTAGCAAGTATGTAGGTATTTACTGATTAGGCTCCACAGTTAATGGGAAAGGTTGGTCAACCCATAAGTGGGATGTAGGTGAAACAAGGACTGGAGGGACTGGTTGAGCAGGGGATATTGAGACAAGCAGACAGTTATCTTGGGTGTCCTGATTATACAGGCAGACCCCTTGTTTCTCTTCCACTAAATCCTCATATAAACCTTGGACATGTACAAAAAGCAATCAAAAAACTGAAAAGGCAGTAAGAAAAAGGTGTATTGGTTTGGGACCCCAGGACTGGAAGAGCAACACATCTGAAGGGCATCTTGTGTCTTCCTGAGCAACAGAAGAAGGTGACACAGACCCAGGATTTCTGAGCCCCAGACCTATCATTAGAAGACAGCTTAGATAGGCTCATTTCTGCATCAAACAACACAAGACAAAGTGAACTTCACACCACCAGCAAGGGGGATTGATTGGAAAACCTACCAACATTAAGCAGTCAAAGAAAGTGCTATTATTTCTGTAGGGCCAGGAATTCCCCTTTCCTACTGAGAGATGCTGAAGAGGTACAGGCAAGAGAGACCTTGCAAAAACAATGAATCCACTGGGGAAGTCTCCTTGTTCCTATGTATCTGTGAGTCTCTTCTTTTTCTCAGAAACACTAGGAAAACTCAGGGGCACAGACAGGAGGACCCTACTCCAATAAGTGGCCTGACCCAGGAAGCTTTCTCCACCCTCCATGGGCAAAGATGATCATGCCAAAATAAGCATCCAGCCAGTTTCCATCCTACAGGCCCAAAACTCCCTTCATTTGCTGGGAGACAAGGTAGCTGGCAAGCACAAGGGACAGGAAATACCCAGATATAGCTAATGGTAATTACCAGAAAATCTCTTTGTACGTGTGGGTCTGAGATTTCGCTTCTCCATCCAAAGACATAAGGTCAGATGGAAGGTATTGTTAGTATTATCTTGCATGGTCATAGTATTACCAGGAAAGCCTCTTCATCCTAGGGGATGTATGATTTCCTTTATTCACTGACAGACACCCAGAGGCATGACCTGATGAAAATCTTTCTGCCCCTTTAGACATCAATAACGTAGACAATAGGGGCCCTTGTAGCATCATATTAACTGAGCAAAACAAAATAATACCACAAGGTCTCTGAAAGTTAAACCAACACTAGATCTGCAGCCCAGAAAGTAGACCATAATAATACATATGTTTAACAAACAGTGAAGATGTGATGAAGTAAAAGATTTAAATAGAAGCCAGTGTTTTTGCTAACATAGAGAAGAAATATACAACTGATCATACTCAAAACCAAGAAAATTATAATGAGGAAAGACAATGAAGTAATGCCAACATTCAGATGAATCATATATTGATAACTGCTGTATTATCTGATGATGTTGAAACAGTCATCATAAAAATGCTTCAACAATCAATTATAAATTCTCTTGGAATGAATAAATAGAAAAATATAATGACAAAGGAAAAAAAAACACTCCTTGGATGGACTTTAAGAGGAAAGAATCAATGAACTTGAGAACAGATTAAAAGAATTCATTACTCTAAATAGCAGAGAGAAAGCAGACTGAAAAATAAGAAAAAGAAAAAAATGGAACAGAGCAGCAGTGTCCTATGGGACAATAACAAAAGATTTAATATTTACATCATTGGAATCTGCAAAAGAGGGGAAAAACACGGTCTGAAAGAAAATATAGAGAAGTAGTGGATTGAAACATTTTTGTTGAGATGCAATAACTTGTAGAATCAAGAAGATAACTGAACTCTAACAGGGTAAACTCAAAGAAAGCCACATACCTGTATAATAATTAGACTTCTGAAAATCAAAGAAAACTAAAGACAAACAAATTTAATAATCTTAAAAATAGCCAGAAAAAAGTGATATATTACTGATAGAATACCAATGCTAATGATAGTGGATTTCTTATCAATAAATCATCAAAGCAAGAAGTAAAGTGTCACAATAGCCTGAGGTACTGAAAGAAAAGAACTGTTAACCCTGAATCTTATATTCAGTGAAACTATACTTTGCTAATGAAGGAGAAACAAACACATTATCAGGTTAAAGAAAACTAAAATAATATGTCTTTAGGATACCTATCTTTATTTTTTAATTAATTAATTAATTTAATTTCTTTACATTATCGTGTTGGTTTTTCCATACATTGACATGAATCTGCCATGGTTATACATGTGTTCCCCTTCCAGAACCCCCCTCCTACCTCCCTCCCGATTCCATCTCTCTGGGTCATCCTGGTGCACCTGCCCTGAGCACCCTATAACATGCATCAAACCTGGACTGGCAATCCTTTTCACATATGATAATATACATAATTCAATGCCATTCTTCCAAATCATCCCACTCTCGCCCTCTCCCACAGAGTCCAAAAGACTGTTCTATACATCTGTGTCTCTTTTGCTGTCTCGCATACAGGGTTATTGTTTCCATCTTTCTAAATTCCATATATATATGCGTTATACTGTATACTGTATACTGTATTGTTATTTTTCCTTCAGGCTTACTTCACTCGGCCTTTTGGCTAAGATCAAGTATAGGATACCTATCTTTGAAGGCTACAATAAGTTTGTCAAAAGGAAAGGAAATTATATTTTTAGGAAAACCTTGAAACATTAAGAAGGAAGAACAAAGGAAAGAGTGGAAATATGGAAACATAAATGACTTACTGTTTTTCTTATAAGTTTTCTAAATAAAATCAATGATACTTAAACATGGGGAAGGTAAAAGAACCTAAATGGACGTGAGATTTCCATGCTTTAATCAAAGTAGTGAAATGTTGATATCAGTAGATTGTTATATATTTTTACTGTAATACCCAAAGCAATCACTATGAAAAGTGTACACTCAAAAATAATATAAATAAATGAGAAAGAAAAAAAATATGATGCCTAAATTAGCATGTGATGGGAACTTTTCACAGAGCTCAAGAGTTCACTCTCTGAATAGCTGTCTCCTCTTGATACTGTATCCTGTGAATTCTAGTAGACTTGATATCTTCAAATTTTCAGTTCTATTTCCTTAACTCCGGGAGAACACCAGGCTCCACCTGAGTTCCTTCTCTCTGTAACCCGGCCTTGTTAGGTAATTAGAATAGGAAAAAGGAGTCCAGAATGGAGATGGCTAAAAGACAAAGAAGGGAAAAGCCCTGAAAATAGAACAAAGGAAGGACTGGAATGAGAACCTCAGGTAAAACAAACAGCATTCCTGTCTAGCCCAGGCGGGCTCAGGGGGAAGAGGAAAAACATAAAAAGAGGAGCCAAAATTGGGCTGGGGGCTTCTCTTCTCCTCGTATATTTTGGGTCAGTCCCCCTCACACCTCCAGGATGTATTTTCCTTTGCTTTCTAAATAAAACTGAGCTGTAACATGGAGCTGTAACACTGGTCCATCTGAGGAAATTATATGGAGCTGTAACACTGGTCTGTCTGTCACTTCAAATTTTTGTTGTTACAAGACAGAATCAAGGAAATTACAAACTCTGCTGACATCTATAATGCCATTTCTTAAATTTAACCTGACTGAAACAACCTCAGCTTGGCCCTCACGAGGCAGAGGCCAAGCACATCAGAAGCCCAACTCAGCAAAAGCTCCCACGGTGGAAGCAGAAAACAAAGCAAACCCAGCACAAGGGAAGTGACAAGGAACCCAGCAGGCTGAACTGGGACAGCAAAAATAAACTGAGCAGAAAGCTCACACAGCTCATTCTCAGATTCCAGAAGACCTCCGGTTAAGGTAGGAGGTCCTTGCTCCTATGGCTGGAAGAACATATGGCTAACAAAATCTTAACTCTTTTACAATCTCTCATTTCTTGTTTCCTTGACCCACTCCCTGTGAACAGGCGAGCAGAAGTGGGTGCAACTGAGGGACTCTGACAGGGGCTATCCCCCAGTGTGTCAAGGTTCTGTGCCAAGGATTAGGCTGATGAAAGCTGAGCACAGGTCAGGTATTTAGCAGATTTTCCAGGAGGTTATGAAGGGGATTCCTTGGCATGTTTTTCCCACTGCTTTTTCCTCCCTTCCTTCATCTCCTCTCTTCCAGGACTTGAGCCCAGCCAAAACCCATGGTGCCTGGCTTCAGGACCTAGTGAAGACATCAGGCTATGATGTCTCATTGCAAAAATTCAGTTAGAGACACAGTGATAGGTAAGAGGTGGATTTGTTCGGATTCAGAAAGAAGCACACTCCACAGGGTGTGGGCTATCACAGAGGAGAGTGCAGTGGCCATGGAATGTGGTGTGGTTAGTTTTTGCAAGCTGGATGATTTCATATGCCAATGAGGGGGAAGATCATTCCAACAACTGGAAGACCACCCACTCCTTTTGACAGTCCTTGGAACTGTCCTGGCACCTCTGGGTGTGTCATTTAGATTGCAGATTGAAGATCAAGGTTTAGTTGAATTTGACTTGTCATCTTCGACCTATTTGATTTTAATTGTTTTATATTATGTCCTTGGGCTATATCATTCTTTCAAAAGTTGTGCCCTGCCCCCTTCTCTCCTGTTTCATGCTCTTTTCCTAAGCCCCATCCTGGCCCACAATGTTACCTCTACAGTTTTTGAGGGACAACCAGAAAATAGCTGGCTCTTGAGAGGGAAATACTGTATAATATCCAGTCCCTCTAGATATTCAAGCCTGCATCTTCCATGTTTTCTACAACCAGTGCAACACCAGCATCTCTCAGTGAACCCACTAAGGCAGGTGACAGGCACACGATACCTGCTGGAAGTCCACCTATTGATGGCATCTCCTCAAGGGCAATGGAGCTTCCAGGGATAATGTTTGCCACTTTGGCAGTTAGCCCTGGGTTTGGGCCCAAATCCTTACCACCCTTCTCCTAAAGTTACAAACATACCCCCGGATCAAATTTCCACTCCACTTGTATGGACCATCTGGTCTGTTGCCTCTTATCAATTTGTTCTTAAGCCAATTACCAACTCCTACAACCAGGACCCTGTCCCCTTGTAGGCAACATTGCTCCACCTCACTTATTATTAAAATACTCTTAATGTACCTACAGGACCAGATAATCCACTCCTTTGCCATTACTTCTGCTATTGCCTAAAGTGGATCTATGGCAATGAAATGTTTACCATTGGAGATACCCTAACCTGATCTTATGGAGGACTAGGGGAGGAAATCTGGAGAAGGAAATGACAACCCACTCCTGTATTCTTGCCTAGAGAATCCCATGGACAGAGGAGCCTGGTGGGCTGTTGTCCATAGGGTCGCACAGAGTCAGACATGACTGCAGTGACTTAGCATGCATGCATGCATTGGAGAAGAAAATGGCAACCTGATCTGCCTCAACCTGCCTGGGGATTCAATCTCCAGGAGGCTGTCATGCCTACCTGGGGATCTACACCCTGACCCAGGGATGCCTGGCTCTCAGGTTGCAACAGTATTGGATAGGATAAGCTTCAAAAAGACTCTCCCCTAAGGAAGTCCACCCATGGAAATTGAAGGAGGCCTATTAGTGTTTTTTGTTTTCCTTTTCCTCACTGTCATCACTGTCTTTCAGATAGGAAATAACCAATCCACTTCCCGACAGACGCCCTTGAGATGCATCCTCGATAACTGGAAGCTGTTCAATCCTCTAACTCTAAGGAGAAGTCACTTAAAATTCTTTTATGCCACTGTGTGGCCACGGTATCCTCTGGGGGACAAGGAACACTGGCCTGAGGATAGGAGTTTAAATTACAATACCATCCTGCAGCTAGACTTATTCTGAAAAAGACAAGGGAAATGGACAGAGATCCCCATGTCCAAATTCTCTTCCAACTAAGACATATGAAGGAACTCTGTCTTAAGTATGGGATTGTTGTATGCCCTAAAATGAGCCTACTAGGCAAACGGTGTTAGGCACAGGCAACCAAAAGAAGGAAGCCCCTGGTGAAGGCTCACCTACCATGGCTCCCGAGTTGCCTGGTGCCCCCTCCTTGTATCCAAACATGCCGCCATATCTGGGAGCATCCCCTCCACAAAAGCCAACTTGAGTATGTCCCTTGTTTGAAACTTGAGGAAAATTTGGACCAACCCGTGTCCATAAGCCCTTCTCCCTCTTAAAACTAAGACAGATCAAACAAAACCTGGGAAGCTATATAGATGACTCAGGCAAATACATAGATACATTCCAACACATTACTGAGAGAGTCAACTCCTAGGCAGGAGAAGTCCAGGGTTCCCAAGGAGGAGAAAGAGGTCTGGGGCTCTCAAAAAGGAGATAGAGGTCTGGAATTCTCAAGGAGGAGGAAAGGACAAATATCTTTTATTTTTCCCCTCTACATTCCTTAGTCTTAGTCACATAATTTTTTTTTTCTATAAGCTGAGGACTTACATGACAAACAAACTCTGTACTAGGGGTTGTATAATGACAATGTATCCTCCTTGAGGACAGTTTCTCCTTCCTGAAAACCTTCTGGCTAATCCTGTTATCTTAAAATGTAAATTGTGGGAGTAGTCTGGTAAATTTTTTACAACCTTGAGACATTCTTTTGATTTGTTGTAATTATTAATTTAAAAAGCATATAACTCCTTTGCAAGGGGGGCACACTCCATCCCCCTTCTGAAGTCTGTCAGAAGCTTTCTCTGTCACTTTTTATACTTTAATAAAACTCTACTAAACAAAAGCTCTTGACTGATCAAGCCTGGTCCCTGGTCCTGAAGCTAAATCTTCTTAGGAGATCATGAATCTGACATCTTTCACCGTAAGCTATCATTATCTTGGCTTTTGGCTTAACATGGAAGGACATCACAGTCATATGTAGTCAAACTTTATCTGACCCTGAGTGTGCTAGGGTCTTAAAGGAACCCTGAAGTTATGCTGCAGGGTTTCACATGACGAGCAATAAATACCCAGTAGGGGAAACTGCGGTTCCCTCCTCAGATCCTAATTGGAATTATAATAACCCTGAGCACATCTGTGAAAAGGATCATTTTCTGATCTGTGTGAAGGCAGGACTGAAAGTAGTCCAGCAAAAAATAATCAGCTATGCCCAGGTCTCAGCAATAACTCAGGAGCCCAACAAGAACCCCATTGCCTTTCTGGAAAGGCTAAAAGAGGCCCTCCAAAAGTTTACCAATCTGTACTTAGACTCTTACAAAGGACAGGTGATTTTATTTTATTTATTTTTTTCCTTTTTTGACATTAATTAATTAATTAATTAATTTCTTTACTTTATCATGTTGGTTTTGCCATACATTGACATGAATCCACCATGGATATACATGCGTTCCCCTTCCAGAACCTCCCTCCCACCTCCCTCCTGATTCCATCCCTCTGGGTCATCCTGGTGCATCAGCCCTGAGCACCCTGTATCATGCATCAAACCTGGGCTGGCGATTCATTTCACATATGATAATTTACATGTTTCAATGCCGTTCTCCCATATCATCCCACCCTTGCCCTTTCCCATAGAGTCTGAAAGACTGTTCTATACCTCTGTGTCTCTTTTGCTTTCTCGCATACAGAGTTATCATTACCATCTTTCCAAATTCCATATATATGCCTTAGTATACTGTATTGTTGTTTTTCCTTCTGGCTTACTTCACTCTGTATAATAGACTCTAGTTTCATCCACTTCAGTAGAACTGATTCAAATGTATTCTTTTTTATGGCTGAGTAATATTCCATTGTGTATATGCACCACAGCTTTCTTATCCATTTGTTGATGGACATCTAGGTTGCTTCCATGTCCTGGCTATTGTAAACAGTGCGGTGATGAACACTGGGGTACACGTGTCTCTTTCAATTCTGGTTTCCTTGGTGTGTATGCCCAGCAGTGGGATTACTGGGTCATATGGCAGGGACAGGTGATTTTAAAGGAAAAATTTCCTGTCCCAACGTGCATCAGATGCCAGGATAAAGTTACAACAGCTACAGCAGCAGGACTCTGCTACCTCTTTAGATGAGATGGCCCAGACAGCCATCAATAGTTTTCTTTTAACAGAGATCAGGAGAGGGAGGCCAAGGCCCAGGAAAGGGAGAAAAGGAAGCTGTAGCTCCCCTCCATCCCACAGTACCCAACCCCTATGTACTTTTGGGAGAAATCCCACCCAGTTACAAGTGATTTACAGTCTTGGATCTCAAAGATGCATTCCTTTGCCTGTCACTGGCTAAAGAATCCCAATATCTTTGTGCCTTCGAGTCGGAGGCCCCAGGAGAAAAACACCAACAGATGATTTTGACCTCAGGGGTTCAGAGATAACCCCCACCTGTTTGGTCAGGGTCTTAGCTGGGATCACCTAGATCTGGACCTGGGACCTAATGGGAAAGTATTGCAATACATAGATGACCTACTAATCTTCTATTCAGATGAGAAAAATGCCCAACAACATGACAATTCAGCTTTTAAACTTTTTGGCAGAGAAGAGATATAAAGTCGCTCATGCTAAGGCACAGATGTTTGAGACAAAGGTCACTTACCTGGGAGTTAAGATTACACATGGGTCCAGGAGGCTGTCCTCTGATCTAGTACCAGGAATCCTCCAGGGGCCCTCTTTTATGACTTGAAAACAGCTGTGAGCTTTCCTGGGGCTAACTAGATATTGTAGAATTTGGATACCCAACTATGGTCTAATTGCCCAGCCCTTATATGAAAGCTTGAAGGAACGGGATGATTCAATCCCACTGATGTGGGGAACTCTTCAAAAGAAGGCAGAGGCCACACTAAAACAAGCCTTAACTCAAGTACTTGCCTTGAGGTTTGCCAGACCCAGAAAAAGCATTCCAACTTTATGTCCATGAAAAAGAAGGAATAGTCTTGGGAGTGTTAAATCAAAGGTTGGGACCTAAGCCCCAGCCTATAGCTTACTTATCCAAGAGACTCAACCCAACATTTGAGGCTGGCCTCCCTGCCTTCGAAGTCTTGCAGCTATTGAAATCCTGATAGAAGATGCTTTAAAACTCTCTTTTGGGGACAAACTAACTATTTTCACCAGCCACCAAGTGAAAAAACTAAATGGGAGAGGCCGTTTATGGATGTCAGATTAAAGAATCCTCATATCAAGTAATGCTGATGGACAATCCAGGCCTGACTATATCCCCTTGTGAGGTTCTTAACCCAGTCACCCTAACTACCCCCTGGGGCTCTCTCCCCTTTCACTCTTGCCTAGAAACCTTGGATCACTTGACAAAACCCAGAGAGGAATTGTCAGAAGATCCTCTGACCAATCCTGAGGAAATCTGTTACACTGATGGAAACAGCTTTGTCTTGGATGGAAAAAGAAGAGCCAGATAGGCAGTAGTCTCCAATTTTGAGACCATAGAGGCTAAACCTTTTCCATCAGGTACTTCAGCCCAATTAGCTGGGCTCATAGCCCTGATTCGAGCTTTAGTAAAGGAAACTCAAATTACTATAATTTGAAACCTAATGTGTGTACTACAGCAGAGAAATAGGCTAAGTATTGTGAGAACATTAAAAAAAAAAGTTAGATTATGAGTAGGCAGACATAGGGAACATTTCACCACTGACACTGGCATTTGATGAACCAGCCTTGACAGATAGGTAGTATTCTTCAAGTACAGAATGGATGGAAGTACATTCTAGGCAGAATAAATAGTATTGGAAAAGGCAGAAAATCCTGTAAGTTCAAGGTAGGAAAAGAAAGTAGTCATTCATTATTATGGTTTAATAGTCTTTAATGAGAATAACATTTAGTATGAGAATGAGAGATACAATATTGCATACTTGTGGAATGGGAAAAACAAGCAAACAAACCTGTATTTAGAAAATAGATTCTGAAATAGCCCTTTTAAAAGTATATGCTCCAGATTTCTTAGCTGGAAGGGTGATTTCACATGGTTCCTAAGTAGCTACATTAAAATACTAGTCATAAAAATACAGATAAATTCAGATGATATTTAAAAGTTTATGTGCTAATCCTCATTTTCTGAGGTGACAGATTGTACTGGTGGTGGCTTCTACAATGTAGCAGATCCATATTTGATCACTGGTTTGGGAAGATCCTTACAGAATGGAATGGCTACCCACTCCAGTATTCTTGCCTGGAGAATATCATGGACAGAGGAGCCTGGAGTCACAACTGAGTGACTAACACTTTCATGCTTTCTTGCTCTTAATTCACGTGGCATGCAGACACACACACACACACACACACACACACACACACACACACACACACACACAGCTCTCTGGTGTCACTTCTTATAAGGGTACTAATCCCATAGGACTAAAACCCCACTATCATCTAACACTGAGTACTACCCAAAGGGCCCCTCTCCAAATACCATTACACTGAAGGGATAGAGTCTCAACATAAGGATATGGTGGGGACAAATTCATTTAGTCCATAACAATTGGTGACCTGGGATATTACGTGTATATTTAGTAGTACCAGAAAACATCAGTAAAATTTATAGACATTTTTATATATGCAATTTTCCATTTGAGTGGCTAGAAATTTCACCATATTTTCAAAAAGACAAGTGATTCAAAAATATAGGGAAAAAAAAACCTCTGTAGTATAGGAATTTGGATTGTACCCTGTGAAAAAATAACCGCTACTATATTTAGACTAATGAACACTTAGAATTATCACATTCCATTCTTCCATGTTCTGGCCAGCTCACTCTGTCTCATTCTTCAAGTCACAGCTTAAATCTGACATCTTCAGAGGGGCCTTTTCTAATTGCTCAAAGCGAAATATTTTCCTCAAATCTTGTTCTCTGTTTTATTGCCTTGTTTGATTCCTTCATGGTACATACTCTACACCTTGAAGTTCTTTTCTCTACTTTTTAAAATGTTCTGTTTTAGCACTTTGCAAAATCAGTGTCTGTCTTCTTCACTCTTCTGAGGCACTATATTAGTTACCGTAACAATTTAAAAAAATAATTGATAAAACAATAAAGAATGAATAAGAGAAATGGCTAAGTCTGTTTAAAAATTGATTCGGTTTCTTTGACTTCAAAAATTTCTTCTACCCATTCTTTCTTCCTTATTCTGGCAATCCAGTTTACACACACACACACACACACACACACACACACACACACACACACACATATGTTATACATTTGATATTGAGCCACAGTTCTTAGATGTTATGTTTTGTGATTTTTCTTTTTCTCATTTTTTCCCTCTGCATTGTACTTGGGAGATTAACACTGAAATGGTCAGGAATTTCTTTCCTCTACTTGCGCTGCTGGAAGAAGGCGTTTGCTATCATCAGTGTGTTCTCTTGGCAAAACTCTATTAGCCTTTGCCCTGCTTCATTCTGTACTCCAAGGCCAAATTTGCCTGTTATACAGGTGTTTCTTGATTTCCCACTTTTGCATTCCAGTCCCCTATAATGAAAAGGAAATCTTTTTTGGGTGTTAGTTCTAAAAGGTCTTGTAGGTCTTCATAGAACTGTTCAACTTTAGCTTCTTCAGTGTTACTGGTCGGGGCATAGTCTTGGATTACCGTGATATTGAATGGTTTGGCTTGGAAACAAAAGAGGTCATTCTGTCGTTTTTGAAATTGCATTCAGGTGCTGCATTTTGGATTCTTTTGTTGACCATGATGGCTACTCCATTTCTTCTAAGGAATTCCTGCCCACAGTAGTAGATATAATGGTCATTTTAGTTAAATTCACCCATTCCAGTCCATCTTAGTTAGCTAATTTCTAGAATGTCGACGTTCAATCTTGCCATCTCCTGTTTGACCACTTCCAATTTGTCTTGATTCATGGACCTAACATTACAGGTTCCTATGTAATACTGCTCTTTACAGCCTCGGTCCTTGCTTCTATCACCAGTCACATCCACAACTGGGTATTGTTTTTGCTTTGGCTCCATCCCTTCATTCTTTCTGGAGTTATTTCTCCACTGATCTTCAGTAGTATATTGGGAACCTACTGATCTGGTCAAAAAACGAAATCAGACTGATTATATTCTTTGCAGCCAAAGATGGAGAAGCTCTATACAGTCAGCTAAGACCAAGAGTTGACTGTGGCTCAGATCATGAAGTCCTTATTGTCAAATACAGACTTAAATTGAAGAAAGTAGGGAAAATCACTAGACAATTCAGGTATCACCTAAATCAAATCCCTTATGATTATATAGTGAAAGTGAGAAATAGATTTAAGGGACTAGATCTTACAGACAGACTTCCTGATGAACTATGGACAGAGGTTTGTGACATTGTACAGGAGACAGGGATCAAGACAATCTCCATGGAAAAGAAATGCAAAAAAGCAAAATGGCTGTCTTCAGAGGCCTTACAAATAGCTGTGAAAAGAAGAGAAGCCAAAAGCAAAGGTGAAAAAGAAAGATATTCCCATTTGAATGCAGAGTTCCAAAGATTAGCAAGGAGAGATAAGAAAGCCTTCCTCAGCAATCAATGCAAAGAAATAGAGGAAAACAACAGAATGGGAAAGGCTAGAGATCTCTTCAAGAAAATTAGAGATACCAAGGGTACATTTAATGCAGAGATGGGCTGAATAAAGGACAGAAATGGTATGTACCTAACACAAGCAGAAGATATGAAGAAGAGGTGGCAAGAATACACAGAAGAACTGTACAAAAAAGATATTCATGACCCAGATAATCATGATAGTGTGATCACTCACCTAGAGCCAGACATACTGGAATGAGAAGTCAAGTGGGCCTTAGAAAGCATCACTACAAGCAAAGCTAGTGGAGTTGATGGGATTCCAGTTGAGCTATTTCAAATCCTGAAAGACGATGCTGTGAAAGTGCTGCACTCAATATGCCAGCAAATTTGGAAAACTCAGCAGTGGTCACAGGTCTGGAAAAGGTCAGTTTTCATTCCAATTCCAAAGAAAGGCAATGCCAAAGAATGCTCAAACTACTGCACAATTGTACTCATCTCACACACTAGTAAAGTAATACTGAAAATTCTCCAAACTCGGCTTCAGCAATACATGAATTGAGAACTTCCAGATGTTCAAGATAAATTTAGAACATGCAGAGGAGCCAGAGATCAAATTGCCAACATCCAATGGGTCATTGAAAAAGCAAGAGAATTCCAGAAAAAAACATCTATTTCTGCTTTACTGATTGTGTTAACACCTTTGACTGTGTGGATCACAGGAAACTGAAAAATTCTGAAAAAGATGGGAATACCAGGCCACTTGACCCGCCTGTTGAGAAATCTGTATGCAGGCAGGAAGCAACAGTTAGAACTGGACATGGAACAACAGACTGGTTCTGAATAGGAAAAAGAGTACGTCTAGGCTGCATATTGTCACCCTGCTTATTGAAATTATATGCAGAATACATCATGCGAAATGCTGGGCTAGATGAAGCACAAGCTGGAATCAAGTTTTCTGGCAGAAATCTCAATAACCTCAGATATGCAGATGACACCATCCTTATGGCAGAAAGTGAAGAAGAACTAAAAAGTCTCTTTATGAAAGTGAAAGAGGAGAGTGGAAAAGCTGGCTTAAAACTCAACATTCAGAAAACTAAGATCATGGCATCCGGTCTCATCACTTCCTGGCAAACAGATGAAGTAATGGAGGATGACTTTATTTTGGGGGCTCAAAAATCACTGCAGATAGTGACTTTATCCATGAAATTAAAAGACACTTACTCCTTGGAAAGAACGTTATGACCAACCTAGACAGCATATTTAAAAGCAGCGACGTTACTTTGCCCACAAAGGTCTGTATAGTCAAGGCTATGGTTTTTCCAGGGGTCATGTATGGATGTAAGAGTTGAAGCATAAAGAAAGCTGAATGCCAAAGATTTGATTCTTTAGAACTGTGGTGTTGGAGAAGACTCTTGAGAGTCTCTTGGACTGCCAAGAGATCCAACCAGTCCATCCTAAAGGAGATCAGTCCTGGGTTTTCATTAGAAGGACTGATGTTGAAGCTGAAACTCCAATACTTTGGCCACCTGATGTGAAGAGCTGACTCATTTGGAAAGACCCTGATGCTGGGAAAGTTTGAAGGGAGAAGGAGAAGGGAATGACAGAGGATGAGATGGTTGGATGGCATCACCAACTCAATGGACATGAGTTTGGGTAAACTGTAGGAGTTGGTGATGTCAGGAGGCCTGGCATGCTATAGTCCATGGGACTGCAAAGAGTGAGACACGATTGAGCTACTGAAATGTACTGAACTGAATGTTCTTGATGAGTCTCATTGAATGTTAAACAATCAGATGTATTGTCCATTGTTTCCCTGGACTGTTTCTCCTTTAAAATCAGCAGAAGAATATTCTAGAAGTCCTTTCTACAATCTTTCATTGTTACCACATATAGATCTCCTACTGCTGCTGCTGCTAAGTCGCTTCAGCCGTGTCTGACTCTGTCTGATCCCATAGATGGCAGCCCAACAGGCTCCTCTGTCCCTGGGGTTCTCCAAGCAAGAATACTGGAGTGGGTTGCCATTTCCTTCTCCAACAGATCTCCTGAGGAAAATTTTAATATAGTAATAAAAATGTTATTTTGCTATAATTAACAAATTTCTATGAAAAAACACAAAATACCATAGGCTTAAAAATAACAACAATAAGAAATCTTAGAGTTCATTACACATATCAGGAGACTTGCAGAAAGCAAGGCTCTGGAGTAACAATTTTTATTTGAATTTCTAGTGGGGTATGGAACTTTGATGTAGTGCATAGAATGAAAATATCTGTTTATAGTAGTTGTTTCCTTTCTGCACCATCACCTTATAATTTGAGCATAATCTTAAATTGAAAAAAAGTACACAGTTCTATTACAATTTTAATTCACTGTTTTCCCTAGTAATGCAGACTCTATTATTTCTTCAATGTAGATTGTGAAGAATATGTATGTAGCAAGATTTATGTTATGTTAACCTTACATTGGCAGTAAACCTTCTTGTGGGAAGCTTGATTAGTTTAGCAGAAACAGGCAAATGTTTGAGCTGCCTAATTTCCAAACACATAGAATTTCACTATATTGCAAATGTTTTTTTTTCTGATGTGCTGGCACAAGTGTGTTGGCACACATGTGTTGATTTAAATTCTGCCCAGCTCCTTTATTGATAATAAGGATATTATCAATATCACTCATGTGATAATATATTTTCTGTCACCCGTGTGATAGTATGTTTTCTCTTTATAAATAACTTATCTAACTGTACAGACCTCATAATCTCTTTCATTTACTTTCTTCTTAAATGCTTCCACTACCAAAAGCTTAATGGAGTGAGAACAAATGATTCCTTTTGTATACCTTAAATGTACTGAATAACCCAGTAATTTAAATTTCATGAGGTTATGTTTCTTTCTATTATGCCCTATAAACATGGTTGTGTGGGTTGAAATGATATTTTCTGTTGATGTGGGAACTTAATGTATTTTGTAATAGAGAATACTAAATTATTTATCAGACAGTACTTTGGCATACTTTTGAATATTTTTTGAATGCTTTTATTGATTCCATTTTCTCATAAAAATATTTCAGGGCAAAATTCTGATATACATAATCTCCAAACAATTATTGTTTCTTTACTTTATCAGTGGCTATAAATGGGATGTTGAGTAAAGAGCTCTATACAAAATTTTTTAAAAAATGGATATCTTATCTCATTCATGTTGTTCTTATTCATAGGTTCCTTCAAGTAGTGTAAAATTGTCAATTATTTCATAGTTATATCTTACCATACCCATAGAATGAATTTTATTTATTTGGCTATGAAAACAATTGAAGTGGCCTAATCATAGATAGACTGTGACAGAGATAAAAACATAATTTTAAAATTTACTTTAAATACTAAAACTTGCTGAAACTAATCTAGTTTGTGAATGCACCCTCTACAGAGCAAAATTTACCATCTGCCTTTGCTTTGAATCCTTGTAAACCAAAATCTTTTAAAACCACTAAATTTCTGTTGGGTCATATAAAATATAACTCGTTGTAAAGAGTGCTAAAATGAAATTAAATCTACTATAATTGACTTCAATGTAATCCAGATATTTTGCCAAATTTTCTTCTTTTAACATATGTACTTCATAGAAATCTTTTAGCGAAATATTTTAGCACAACAAAGATCTTGAATAACATTTTAGTAAGTGTCCTATTGTATTTCTAACTTTATAAATTACTAACTACTACAGAAATTTCACTCTGATTTTTAAATATGTACTTTTAAGTATATTTACTTGGCTGCACTAGGTCTTAGCTGTGGCATGCAGGGTCTTCAGTTTTCATTGCAGGATGCAGGATCTTTAGTTGAAGCATGTGGGATTTAGTTCTCTGACCAGGGATCAAACCCAGGCCCCCTGCATTGAGAGTGTGCAGTCTTAGTCACTAGACTATTAGGGAAGTCCCTGATTCTATTTTTTAAAGGCCTGCATCTAGGGTGTTATCTAATGATGGGAGCATTTCATTTATTAAAGTGAAGCCTGGTATAAGATTTAGTTATATATAAGTAATCTTGAGTGATCTAAATTACAATGGCAACCTATAGTATTCTTTCATATTATCCTTTTCACAGAACAAATTATCTCTAAATATTTGGATCTTGTTAGACTACTGGATGAAGCAGTAACTTGGATTTTTTTCTGATCCATAATATGCATTTAGGAAAGGTTTTTCAATTATTAAAAAACACCTGTTTTTTCCCCTTCTTTTTCTATATTTTAGACAAAGCAAAGTGAAGACTGCTGAGGAAGCAAATGTTCAAAAATATAAAATTGAAAAGTCATTGGACAAATAATTTTGTGACTGCTAACTGACTCAGGTATAATAGGGTTTCTTGCTCAGCTATAGTACACATTTATGAAGAACAAAGAATAGGAAAGTGCCTCAAATCCATATATCTTTTCTCCCTGTGGGCATTGAAGTTTATGAGGGTCTTTAAAAAAAATACTTCCTCAAGACTTTTAGAAATGTGGAGACAAGTAACTTAAATCCTTTTCAAATAGATAGTTTTTTAAATTCCAAGATCCTACAGAATTCTAGAGCTGAAAATCACCTGTTACAGAAATTATTTTATTATAACCAGAATATAAGGCTTCCGCAATGGCTCAGTGGTGAAGAATCTGCCTGCAATGCAGGAGATGCAGGAGATGTGGGCCCAATCCCTGGATCAGGAAGATTCCCCTGGAGAAGAGCATAGCAACCCACTACAGTATTCTTGCCCAGAGAATCCCATGGACAGAGGAGCCTGGAGGATTCCATCCATGGGGTGGCAAAGAGTCAGACGTGACTGAAGCAACTGACCCCACATAGTTGCAACTAGAAAATAATTTATTTTAAAGACAGTAAAAGAACATTGCATATCACCCTATATATGTGTTGATGCTCTTGTAATTTTTGTCCAAAATATTTTAACTCTCCTCATATTTGTGTTGCTGTCAACATGACCCTGTACCCTGCCCCATGGGTAACTGAAGCATTTAATTACTGAAGGAACATAATAATAGACATATTTTTCCAAGATGTTTGGGATTCGTGAACATCATAGAATCCCATAAGCTTCTTTCCTGATTGTGTATTAAGCCATACACAGTCTTAGCTTATAATACCAAATACATCTTTACAAACATTCTCAAGTATCTTATAATATCCTGAGGCAACCGTAGAGACCACAAAGGAGAGTTTCCTAAAAGAGTAGATAAGCATATTAAAATGAAAACTTTAGCCTCTGTGTGAAATTAGATGGTTAAAACATAGATACTTTCTGCTCTTTCATCCCCTGTTCTCTCTTGCTCTTTTCTCTGATCATTTGATATGTGTTTTTATTTAAAATAATAATAATACATAATATGTAAATAATGACTGAAATAATGAGGTACACATTCTTATCCATCCTTAGCTTTTTTCCTTTGACCTAGTACAAAGTATTAACCACATAGACTAGTCATCAACAATTTAAACTTTACCACAACTCAGGGAAATGAAAAGCTTAAAGTGCCATTTTATGGATGAGACTACTGAGAAAAAGAGATTTGATTGTGTGCCTATAGTCACAGAATTGGCTAGTAGCAAGGTGGAAACAAAATCTCTTAATCTTTCCACTTCTAGCCTTTTCTTTAATGCTATCGTCCTTGTTTTATTTAATATGAGGAAGTATGACTCAACTTTAAAATGCGTATTCTGCCATTTAAACCTACCCTTCTTTTGTTCATTTTTGAATGGAGATCAGGAAAATTGATAATAAAAAAGACTACAATAAAAGTAATATTAAATGTTATTTCTGGCCCAGGTAGCAAATATATAGAAAGTGAATAGATTAGAAAAAATATAAATGCATAATAATTTAAAACATTAAAATCAAGAAAATCTTAATGATAAAATTGAATTAGCAATTGAAAAAATCTTTTATTTATTATTTTTGAAGTAGTAGCTTGTTCTGACTTAAATATATACATATTTATTTAAAATGAAAAGTAGTAAAATGATTGAGATATGATTAACTAACAACTGTTCTCCTAATTACCAACATATTTGATTCTCACTTGCACTTATGAAATATGCTACTAAAGACTTAGAATGTATAAGATTTTTGTATCTCAATGTCTTAAAATGTGCAAATATTATCATGATTTTAAATAACTGAATAAAAGAACATTGGATATGTTTTTTTCTGTCAGATTTAATAGGGTGATTAATAAGAATGTGACAGCGTGAGCAAACTACATGTATTGAGTTTTTAGAAATCTTATAAGTGAATGACGCTTTTCTAATAAGAAGTGGCCCATAGGCCCAGCTGCAATAATTATTACATTTATGTACATGACAGAGATTACATGGCATTAGGCTACATTCAAAAAGCATTTTTTTTTTCCTTAAAAATTAGGCAAATGACTCTACTGACCTATTTTCTGAGCTGTGGGAGGCCCATGAGGTCCATGAAACGTTGTAGGGATTTCTGTAAAAGACATAATGTGACCACTAGGAACCATTGGGGGGTTAGTGTAGCATGGATTTTGTGAGCAACCTATTTGAGACTCTATTCTCATTCACACAAGACTGCTCAACAGGACAACTTTGATTCTCTGGAATCAAAAGTTGAGTAGCATGTGAGTGGCACTTAGTACTTACGTAGTCTGTTCACTGGAAATCCCCTATATCATGCTATTTGATTAATATGAAGGAAAACCATAAAAAAACATGCAAAGGCAGTGAATGTTTTTAAAGAGTAGAGGAAACTGGATCATTCCAGTTCTAACTTAACTCATTCATTTTAGAGATTATTTTTCTTCACCTTTGAGTCTTTGATAAAGCCACTAGTGGTTTACATTTTAAAGCTACTAAAGGTCAAACTTCAAAATAATAAATTCTCTAATGGAAAGAAATACACTTAGATGGCTTAATTGTAAGGCGTGCATTTCTGTATAATGAAGGGCTACCCTGTTCCCTGAATCCTTTTGTTAACTAATTACAGCCCGTTGCCAAGATTTGAGTTCTACTCCTTTCTTAGATAACTAGCATGAATGAGAAAAAACAGACTCTACCTTGAGCCTTTGTTAATTTATGTTGTTTCCTGTTTGCTTGTGTTACATTAATAATCAGCATTTTATTTTGCCATAATTTAATGTCTACCTACTCTATGTTGGACACTCTGTAATCAAGATAAATTAGATACGGTCATTGCCTTCAAAACTCTCAAAGTGTAATTGAAAATAAACACACAATATTGAAATACAGTGTGATAAAATCAATATACAAAGGGCTCAGAGCCTTTTCTTATTTTCCATATCCCCGCCAAATATGATATGTATATATGCTTGAGTGAAGGCAATACCTGGGTAACCTCCATATAGAAGGCAATGATTAAGTTCTCAAACGACAATTGATGGGTTTTTCATTCTGAATAAGGAGACTAGTGTAAACAAAGGCACAGAAATATAAAAAAGATTATGGTATCAGGCAACAGCTCAATACAGGATTCCGGAGAAAAGTGGTGAAAGAGAAGACTTAAAATTAGTCAGGATCTAGTCTGTCTAAGTAACTTTGCATACCACTCTATGTATTTCATAATTTATCCTATAGATGATATAATGCTACTAGTGAATACTTTTAAACATATAACTGAAACAGGCATTTACACTTGAGAAAGATTTCTTTACTGATAATGAGCAGGGTAGATGCATGGAGTGAGGTGCGGAGAGCTAATAGTTGGAGGTTGTATGGGCTTTTGATGCTATCTCTATCACTAATGCAGAGGGAGTGAGATGGAAGAGGAAAGGACACACTGAGTATTATTTCAGAATAATTAACCCATTTTGTTTCATTTCCATAATGATATATGGCCCAATATGATTTTAAGGTATCTTTCAATGAGAATTCTAGAGTTCCAGGCTATAAGTTTCTATTTACATTCCCATTTCACAACTCCCTCTCACTGCAAACCAATGTTCTAATATTAGTATGGTTACAAATATTAACTCTTTTTCCATTACCTGTCACTACGACAAGCACTGATATTAGGCAAATGAGTTTACATGCCCCTTCTTGACTCCATTAAGTATCACATATTTTAAACTTTTTTACAATTATAAAGATGAAATATCCCTCTGTTACCTTTCTCTTTACCAACCTTGCACATCACTTTCTTAAACACTTAAAATCCATATTTAGGATAATTTTATCTTTTGTTTTAGATGCTTTTTACCTTGTATCTCTCAGTATGCAACATTAAACTTATACTACTTTTGTGCTTGTTGATTGTTGGTTTTGTTTCTTACTACCATTAAGATGCAATCCCACTGCTGGGCATACACACCAAGGAAACCAGAATTGAAAGAGACACATGCCCCCAGTGTTCATCACAACAATGTTTATAATAGCCAAGGCATGGAAGCAACCTAGATGTCCATTGGCAGATGAATGGATAAGAAAGCTGTGGTACATATACACAATGGAATATTACTCAGATATTAAAAAGAATGCATTTGAATCAATTCTCATGAAGTGGATGAAACTAGAGCCTGTTATACAGAGTGAAGTAAGTCAGAAAGAAAAACACCAATACAGTACACTAATACACATATATGGAATTTAGAAAGATGTAACAATGACCCTATATGCGAGACAACAAAAGAGACACAGATGTAAAGAACAGACTTTTGGACTCTGTGGGTGAAGGTGAGGGTGGGATGATTTGAGAGAATAGCATTGAAACATGTATATTATCATATGTGAAATATGTCAGTCCAGGTTCAATGCATGAGACAAGAAACTCAGGGCTGGTGCACTGGGATGACCCTGAGGGATGGGATGGGGAGGGAGGTGGGAATGGTGTTCAGGATAAGGAACAAATATACACCCATGGGTGATTCATGTCAGTATAAGGAATAAACCACTGCAATATTGTAATTAGCATCCAATTAAAATAAATAAATTAATTAAAAATATTAAGATCAGAATCTATTCATAATAATTTGTTCATCACTAACCATCATTTAGGGGACCCCCATATAATAAAATGTATAGCCATCTAGATTGATCTAGTGTGTGTGTATTAATTGCTCAGTCATGTCTGACTCTTTGACATTCTATGGACTGTAGTCCACCAGGCTCCTCTGTCCATGGTATTGTCCAGGCAAGAATGCTGGAGTGGGTAGCCATTCCTTCTCCAGGAGATCTTCCCAACCCAGGGATCAAACCCAGGTCTACTGCATTGCAGGCAGATTCTTTACCATCTGAGCCCCCAGGGAAGCCCAGATTGAGTTAGAATTGTGTGTAATTCCTTTCAAAACTAGCTTTTATTTTTTCTATTGAACTGCATTTTAACTTTCCTAAATTAAAGTACTAGGTCGTTTCTCTTTGGAATTCACTACTGGTCATAATACATGGGTCTAAATTTCAATGATTTAGTTTAAAATTAGTTAATTCCTTTTGACTTTCTTGGATTGATAGAAAGGCAGTCTTCCTAGTTTACCTACATGATGTAGTAAGAACTTCCAGAGTACTGCCTTTTGTAGACCTTAAAGTAGAGAGATTATTTTGTGTGTGTGTGTGATATCACTACGCAATTATTAAAATGATTAAAATCCAATAAAACAAGACAAAATAACCTGACAACACCCATTGCTGATAAAGACATGGAAGAAGAGAAACTTTGATTTATTGCTGGTGGGAATTCAAAATGGTATAGTCATTTTGGAGAACCGTTCATCTGTTTAGTTATTTATTTTTTAAAAATATAAATTTATTTATTTTAATTGGAGGCTAATTACTTTACAATATTGTAGTGGTTTTGCCACACATTGACATGGATCCACTACGGGTGTCCATGTGTTCCCCATACTGAATGCCCCTTCCACCTCCCTCCCCATCCAGTTCCTCTGGGTCATCCCAGTGCACCAGCCCGGAGCACCCTGCATCAAGCATCAAACCTGGACTGGCAATCTTTTTTGCATATGATAATATACATATTTCAAAGCCATTCTCCCAAATCATCCCATCCTCACCCTCTCCCACAGAGTCCAAAAGACTGTTCTATACATCAGTGTCTCCTTTGCTGTCTCACATATAATGTTATTGTTACCACATTTCTAAATTTCATATATATGCATTAGTATACTGTATTGGTGTTTTTCTTTCTGGCTTACTTCACTCTGTATAATAGGCTCCAGTTTAATCCACCTCATGAAAAGTGATTAAAATGTATTCTTCTTAATGGCTGAATAATATTCCACTGTGTATATGTACCACAGCTTTTTTATCCATTCATCTCCCAATAGACATCTAGGTTGCTTCCATGTCCCGACTATTATAAACAGTGCTGCAATGAACAAAGGAGTACATGTGTCTCTTTCAATTCTGGTTTCCTTGGTGTGTATGCCCAGCAGTGGGATTCCTGGGTCATATGGCAGTTCTATTTCCAGTTTTTAAAGGAATCTCCACACTGTTCTCCATAGTGGCTGTACTAGTTTGCATTTCCACCAACAGTGTAAGAGGGTTCCCTTTCCTCCACACCCTTTCCAGCATTTATTGCTTGTAGACTTTTGGATAGCAGTCATTCTGACCAGCGTGAAATGGCTCCTCATTGTGGTTTTGATTTGCATTTCTCGGATAATGTGTGATGTTGAGCATCTTTTCATGTGTTTGTTAACCTCTGTATAGCTCCTTTGGAGAAATGTCTGTTTAGGTCTTTGGCTCATTTTATGATTGGGTTGTTTATTTTTCCTCAATTTAGCTGCAGAAGTTGCTTGTATATTTTTGAGATTAATTCTTTGTCAGTTGCTTCATTTGCTATTATTTTCTCCCATTCTGAACACTGTTTTTTCACCTTGCTTATCGTTTCCTTTGTTGTGTAAAAGCTTTTAAGTTTAATTAGGTCCCATTTGTTTATATTAGCTTTTATTTCCAATACTCTGGGAGGTGGTCATAGAGGATCCTGCTGTGACTTATGTCGGAGAGTGTTTTGCTTTGGTTTTCTTCTAGGAGTTTTATAGTTTCTGGCCTTAACTTTAGATCTTTAATCTAATTTGAGTTTATTTTTGTGTATGGTGTTACAAACTGTTCTAGTTTCATTTCTTTACAAGTGATTAACCAGTTTTTCCAACACCACTTGTTAAGGAGATTGTCTTTTCTCCATGGTATATTCTTTCCTGCTTTGGCAAAGATAAGGTGTTCATAGGTGCATGGATTTATCTCTTGGCTTTCTGTTTTCTTCCGTTGATCTATCTTTCTGTCTTTGTGCCAGTACCATACTGTCTTGATGACCTTGGCTTTGTAGTATTGCTTGAAGTCAAGCAGGTGGGTTCCTCCAGTTCCATTCTTCTTTCTCAAGATTGCTTTGGCTATTCGAGGATTTTTATATTTCCATACAAATTGTAAAATTATTTGTTCTAGTTCTCTGAAAAATGCCGTTGGTAGCTTGATAGGGATTGCATCGAATCAATAGATTGCTTTGGGTAGTATACTCATTTTCACCACATTGATTCTTCCAATCCATGAACATGGCATATTTCTGCATCTATTTCTGTCCTCTTTGATGTCTTTCACCAGTGTTTTATAGTTTTCTATATATAAGTCTTTTGTTTCTTTAGGTAGATATATTCCTAAGTATTTTATTGTTTTCATTGCAATGGTGAATGGGATTGTTTCCTTAATTTCTCTTTCTGTTTGCTCACTGTTAGTGTATAAGAATGCAAGGGATTTATGTGTGTTGATTTTATATCCTTCAACTTTACTGTATTCATTGATTAGCTCTAGTAATTTTCTGATGGAGTCTTTAGGGTTTTCTGTGTAGAAGAGTATATCTTCTGCAAGCAGTGAGAGTTTTAATTCTTCCTTTCCAATCTGGATTCCTTTTATTTCTTTTTCTGCTCTGATTGCTGTGGCCAAGATTTCCAAAACTATGTTGAATAGTAGTGGTGAGAGTGGGCACCCTTGTCTTGTTCCTGAGTTTAGAGGAAATGCTTTCAATTTTTCACCATTGAGGATAATGTTTCCTGTGGGTTTATAATATATAGCTTTTATTATGTTCAGGTATATTCCTTCTATGCCTGCTTTCTTGAGAGTTTTAATCATAAACGGATGTTGAATTTTGTCAAAGGCTTTCTCTGTGTCTATTGAAATCCTATGATTTGTTATCTTCAATTTGTTAATATGGTGTATTACATTGATTGGTTTGTGGATATTGAAGAATCCTTGCATCCTTGGAATAAAGCCCACTTGGTCATGATGTATGATCTTTTTAATGTGTTGTTGGATTCTGTTTGCATATATGTTCATCAATGATATTTGTCTGTAGTTTTCTTTTTTTGTAGTACCTTTGTCGGGTTTTGGAATTAGGGTGATGGTGGCCTCATAGAATGAGTTTGGGAGTTTACCTTCCTCTGCAGTTTTCTGGAAGAGTTTGAGTAGGATAGGTGTTAGATCCTCTCTAACGTTTTGGTAGAATTCAGCTCTGAAGCCATCTGGACCTTGGCTTTTGTTTGCTGGAAGTTTTCTGATTACAGTTTCAATTTCTGTGCTTGTGATGCATCTGTTAAGACTGTCTATTTCTTCCTGGTTCAGTTTTGGAAAGTTGTACTTTTCTAAGAATTTGTCCATTTCTTCCATGTTGTCTGCTTTATTGGTATATAGTTGCTGATAGCCTCTTATGATACTTTGCATTTCTGTTTTCTCTGCTGTTATCTCTCCATTTTCATTTCTAATTTTGTTGATTTGATTCTTCTCCCTTTGTTTCTTGATGAGTCTGGCTAATGGTTGTCATTTTTATTTATCTCCACAAAGAACCAGCTTTTGCCTTTGTTGATTTTTGCTATGATATATTTTGTTTCTTTTATATTTATTTCTGCCCTAATTTTTACAATTTCTTTCCTTCTACTAACTCTGGGGTTCTTCATTTCTTCTTTTTTAATTGCTTTAGATGTAGAGTTAGGTTATTTATTGACTTTTTTCCTTGTTTCTTGCAGTAAGCCTTTCTTGTTATGAACCTTCCCCTCAGATCTGCTCTTACAGTTTCCCCTAGGTTTTGGGTTGTTGTGTTTTCATTTTCATTCATTTTAATGAATATTTTGATTTCTTCTGTGATTTGTTGGTTATTCAGCAGCGTGTTGTTCAGCCTCCACATGTTGGAATTTTTAAAGGTTTTTCTCCTGTAATTGACATCTAATTTTACTGCACTGTGGTCAGAAAAGATGCTTGGAATGATTTCAATTGTTTTTAATTTATCAAGGCTAGATTTATGGCCCTTGATTTTATCTATCCTGGAGAAGGTTCCATGCGCACCTGAGAAAAAGGTGAATATCATTTTTGGGGGGTGAAACGTCCTATAGATATAAATTAGGTCTAACTGGACTATTGCATCATTTAAAGTTTGTTTTTCCTTGTTAATTTTCTGTTTAGTTGTTTTATCCATAAGTGTGAGTGCGGTATTAAAATCTCCCACTATTATTGTGTTATTGGTAATTTCCCTTTTCATACTTGTTAGCATTTTCCTTAAATATTGTGGTGCTCCTATGGAGGGTGCATATATAATTATAATTGTTGTATCTTCTTCTTGGATTGATCCATTGATCATTATGTAGTGTCCTTCTTAGTTTCTTTTCACAGCCTTTATTGTAAAGTCTGTTTTATCCAATATGAGTATTGCTTCTCTTGCTTTCTTTTGGTCTCTCTTTGCATGGAATGACTTTTTCCAGCCCTTCACTTTCAGTCTGTATGTATCCCTTATTTTGAGATGAGTCTCTTGTAGACAAGATATATAGGGGTCTTGTTTTTGTATCCATGCAGCCAGTCTTTTGGTTGGGGCATTCAACTAATTTACATTTAAGGTAATTATTCATAAGGATGATCCCATTTACTTTGTTGTTTTGAGTTCGAGTTTATAAGCCCTTTCTGTGTTTCCTGTCTAGAGAAGATCCTTTAGCATTTGTTGGAGCGCTGGTTTGGTGATGATGAGTTATCTCAGCTTTTGCTTGTCTGTAAAGCTTTTGATTTCTCATTGCTGGGCATACACACCGAGGAAACCAGAACTGAAAGAGACACGTGTACCCCAATATTCATCGCCGCATTGTTTACAATAGCCAGGGCATGGAATCAACCTAGATGCCCATAAACTGACGAATGGATAAGAAAGCTGGGGTACATATACACAATGGAATATTACTCAGCATTAAAAAAAATTCATTTGAGGCAACTCTACTCAGGTGGATGGAACTGGAGCCTATTATCCAGAGTGAAGTAAGCCAGAAGGAAAAACAACAATACAGTATACTAATGCATATATATGGAATTTAGAAAGATGGCAGTGAGAACCCTGCATGTGAGAGAGCAAAAGGAACGCAGACGTATAGAACAGACTCGTGGACTCTGTGGAAGAGGGCAAGGGTGGGATGATATAGGAGAATGGCATTGAAACATGTAAATTATCATATGTGAAATCAATTGCCAGCCCAGGATTGATGTTCGGGGCTGGTGCACAGAGATTTCCCAGGGGGAGGGAATCAGGAGGGAGGAGGGAATGGGGTTCTGGAGGGGGAGCATATGTAAACCCATGGCAATTGCATGTCAATGTATGGCAAAACCAACACAATAAAGTAAAGAAAATTAAAAAAAAAGAAGAATGAGATACTTGCTGGGTACAGTAATCTGGGCTGTAGATTTTTCTCTTTCATCATTTTAAGTATGTCCTGCCATTCCTTTCTGGCCTGTAGTGTTTCTATTGAAAGATCAGCTGTTATCCCTATGGGAATCCTCTTGTGTGTTATTTGTTGTTTTCCCTTGCTGCTTTTAATGTTTGTTCTTTGTTTTTGATCTTTTTTAATTTGATTGATATGTGTTTTGGGGTGTTTCACCTTGTGTTTCCCCTGTTCAGGACTCCCTGGTGTCTTGGACTTGGGTGACTAATTCCTTCCCCATTTTAGGGAAGTTTTCAATTATTATCTCCTCAAGTATTTTCTCATGGTCTTTCTTTTTGTTTTCTTCTCTTGGGACTTCGAATGTTTGGGCATTTCACATGGTCCCAGAGGTCTCTGAGGTTGTCCTCATTTCATTTTTTCCTCTTTTTTTCTCTCTGTTTCATTTATTTCTACCGTTATATCTTCTACCTCATCCTATCTTATGCTTCTGTTTTTCTACTGTTGGTTCCCTCCAGAGTGTTTGTAATCTCATTTATTGCATTATTCATTATATATTGACTATTTTTTATTTCTTCTATGTCCTTTTTAAACACTTCTTGTATCTTCTCAATCTTTGCCTCTGGTCTACTTATCTGCAACTCCATTTTGTTTTCAAGATTTTGGATAATTTTCACTATCATTATTCTGAATTCTTTATCAGTTAGATTCCCTATCTCTTCCCCTTTTCTTTGGTTTAGTGGGCATTATTCTGTTCCTTTACCTGCTGTGCATTTCTGTCTTTTCATCTTGTTTATACTGCTGGGTTTGGGAAGACCTTTCAGTGTTCTGGCAGTTGTGGTTCCTCTTTATTATGGAGGTTCCTTGATGTGGGTGGAGTTGGACGGATGGCATGTCAAGGTTCCCTATTTAGGGAAGCTTTTATCGGTGTTCTGGTGGATGGAGCTGGATTTCTTCTCTCTGGAGTGCAAAGAAGTGTCCAGTAGTGAGTTTTGAGATGTCTATATGTTTGGTGTGTCTTTGGACAGCCTGCATATTGAAGTTCAGGGCTATGTTACTGTGTTGCTTGAGAATTGTGTGGTATGTCTTTCTTTGGAACTTGTTGGCCCTTGTGTGGTGCTTGGTTTCAGTGCAGGTATGGAATCATTTGATAAGGTCTTATTGGTTAACATTTCCTGGAGTCAGGAGTTCTCTGGTGATCTCACGTTTTGGACTTAAACCTCCTGCCTCTGGTTTTCCATCTTATCCTTACAATAGCCTCAAGACTCCTACATCTATACAGCACTGATGATAAAACGTCGAGGTTAATGATTCAAAGTTTCTCCACTATGAGGGACACTCCTAGAGGTACACAGAGTTACATGGAGAAGAGAAGAGTGAGGAGGGAGACAGATGTAACCAGAAGAAGAAGAGGGTAATCAAAAGAGGAGAGAGCAAGCTAGCCAGTAGTTACTTCTCAATGTGCTTTCCACAGTCTGGGTCCCTCAGAGATGTTCATGGAGTTACAAAGAGAAGAGAAGAGGGAGGAAGGAGAAAGAAGTGATCAGGAGGATAAAAATGAGAAGCAAAAGGAGAGAGACAGATTCAGCCAGTAAACAGTTCCCTAAGATTTCTCCACAGCCTGGAACACACAAAGAAAATCACAGAGTTGGGTGAAGAAGAGAAAGGGGAGGCCGGAGAGAGAGGCGACCTGGTGGAGAAAAAGGAGAATCAAAAGGGATGCAGAGCCATCAAGCCAGTAATCTCACTCCCAAGTAAAAATGGATACTGAAGATTGGGTTCTTATAGGTACAAAATTCATAACAAATACCAAAAAGCAAAGATTAAAAATCTAGAGTAGATGTTAGATTCTCAAAAAAATACAATATTAAAAACACAAAACAAAGTCATAAAAATTATCAAAAAAATATATATATATATGAAGTTTACTTGAAAAATAGTCTTTTTTTGCAAGGTGATAGCAGGTTATAAAAATGAAAATTAAAGGAATAATAGAAGACTTAAAAATAAAAAAATAATTTAAAAATGATAATAGTAAAAATATATCAAGAACTTTCTCTGGAGCTGTTGCAGACAGTGTAGAGTCAGTTCATTTTCAAATAGTTCCTTGAGCCGGCTTATATTTCTCAAAATCTATAGTCCCCTTCCTGTATAGTCAGTGATAACTACAGGATTTTAATCTATTGCACCTGTCACTTCCAAAGCAGTTCCCTCTGTTTATTTTAGCTTCTTCTGTCTGCTGGTCTCTTCATTGTCTAATTTCTGCCCTGACATAAGGGAGCACTGGTGGTCACTTTTTTAGACTCACTTGTTCAGGCATGCTGTGGCGAGGGAGGAACACTGTAAATATCACTGGCATGTGTGGGGAGCCCTTGCAGTGTTTCAGCCACACTGGTTTTGCCCCTGCTCACGGCATGTGTGCTTTAATGGTTTACACTTCTCTGGCTCTAGGTTGCTCTGCCAGGAACTCTCTGAGGTGGACCCTGGGTTGCATGCACTTCCCAGGTCTCAGCCACTCAAATTCAGGCTCTTGGGTACTCCACAAAGGTGTAGCCTCAGTTTGGCCTGCATTTTGTGTCCTTCCCAGGTTCGAGCAGCTCAGGTGATTAGGTACTTGGCGAGCGCAGTCACCCCCAGTTGGAAGCTGTGTCTTACTGCCTCTCACCATCCCAGCCCCTCGGTTTTCTGGGTGTATAACTGGTGTGCCTTCTCAGGTGTGCTGTGTGTCTCTTCTGGGGAACTGATCTCTGGCTGTGACCCTCCCGGTGGATAGCAACCATTCAGAATCCCCAGAAGTCTTGGTTAGTAACAAAGACTGCTTGCAGTTTGATAGAGGATACCTCTCTGGGGTTGTGATTGCCCCCTTACAGCTCTGACTGACCTTGCCTGCCTGTCTTCAGTGAGGGATGGGCCAATTCGCAGCTGGCTAGCTCTACTCAGTCCTTTGTTCTGTGAGCAGGCCTGGCAGTATCTTAGGTTAGGACTTTCAGGGGATAGCTATCCCACAGTCCAGGTTGCTATTTCAAGTTAGTTCCCTCAGATTGCCCTCAGGGCATTCAGACCTGGTCCTTACCCTAAGCAATGCAGCCCAAGCCCTCCTGTCCAGCCCACGCTTGCTAGTGGCAGATGCAAGTGTCTGGACCGTTTCTCCACTGGGAGTTGCTGTTAAGCACGTAATCTGTGGGTTTTAATTAATTAATTATTTTTCCTCCCATTTATGTTGCCCTCTGAGACTACAAGGCTCGCCACAGACTTGCTTGTGAGAGTGTTTCCTGATGTTTGGAAACTTCTCTCTTTTTTAAGACTCCCTTCCCTGGATGGATCTCCTTCCCTACCTCTTTTGTCTCTCTTTTTATCTTTTGTTCTATCTCCTTTCGAAGACAATGGGCTGCCTTTCTGGGTGCCTGATGTCCTCTGCCAGCATTCAGAAGTTGCTTTGCGGAATTTTCTCAGCATTCACATGTTCTTTTGATGAATTTGTAGGGGAGAAAGTGGTCTCCCTGTCCTATCCTCCACCATCTTAGGACTGCCCCCCAGAGGTTATTTTTGCTTGCAAACTGGCCTATTCTTTTCTAAGCTTATATCTCTTTCTCTTTTTAAAATTTATTTAGTTTCTTTTGAAGTATAATTGCTTTACAGAATTTTGCTGTTTTATATCTTTTAATACTTTTTAAAAGCAGAAAATAAAAACAAGGCTCAGTATGACTCTGACTCTAACTCTTACTCTTTAGTGCTATAGGCTCAGTGTGCATATGGTCTGCCTTCTAAGTTATAGCAAGCAACAATTTAAAAAATATATTTTGCGACAATGTATCATGGGTCTTCATCTTCTCAGCCTCCAAATCAGTTACCTTACTGCTGCTCACTGTCTGATTGTTAAGATAATGAGATTTTAGCTTTCTCTTGTGGCAGTTTGTCATTTCAAAGAACTAATTTCTATTAAATAAGATTTTATAGCTATGGTAGCAGAAAAGTCCTAAATAAAATTGGCTTAACATCTATGTAAAATGAAAAAGAAATGTTTCTAAGTTGACAGATTTCAACCAAGTAGTGATTCAGGAATTTGAGCTGCTTCCATCTTGTGGCTCCTCTGTCTTTAACACGTAGCTTCTAAAGTCACTGCAGAAAACGTGGATGATCACAGTGGGAGGTTTTTATGGAATAGTTTTTGAAGTAGTGCCCAACACTGCAACCCCCATTGTATTACTCAGAAATCAGACACAGGGTCACACTTAAGCCAAGAAGGCTGAGAATGTAGATGATGTGTGCTAAGAAGAAAGTAATGAGTTTGGTGAAATTACATTAGAATCTGCTGGTATTTTATGACTCACAAACATCCATTTTGTTACCCTCCTTTCTCCCATTTGCTCCATTTTTCCAGCTAAATACTAGAACAAAATATAGTTTTTCTAATATTATACATCAATGATAATGCTTATGCAATTTTATCACCCTATGATAAAACCGTTTTTAAGGGAAAAACATTAAAGTGAAATGTATTTACAGAAGTCCAAAATTACCAATTTAAGAAAATACATTTTTTTTTCTAGTGTTTCTATTTGGGAGCAGCTCACTTGGTCATATTTCTAGAACCTGCTACATAGTGCTCTACATGGTAGATGCTTAGTAAAGGAAGATTTCTCCATTACTGAAGATAACATCTTGTGCTGATAATAAAGGACAAAATTGAATAAAAAAACATCTTTTTACATTATATTCATTTATTAAACAAATACATATTGATCACCAATTATGAGCCAAGTTAGTTATTCTTTTTCTAGGCATTCTCTAAACTGCTTATGTCAAGTGTTTAGTATGGCCTGAGAAAGTGATTAAAGTTCTCTAAGCTTGCTTTATCCATTATGCTGGAAATTGCTGTGGAAATTTAAAGAACCTTCATTGAATAGCTCTTTTAGCTAGAATTTCTTTTACATCATCTTAGCCTCTAGCACAGTGACTTTAAAGATTTAGTGAGCTTGAAAATCATTGTGAGCACTGTATTAGAGTGCATATTCTTGAGTGCCAACTACAGAAATTCTGTTTTAGCCAGTCTGCTACAGTAAGGCAGAAACCAGCATTTTTAACAAGCTCACTTGATACTGTTACAAAGTGTTCTTGGATCATCCTTTGAGAAAACAGCTACAGAATGCTTTAGATACTTTTTTAAATCACAATATCTATTACCTCTGAAACAAATGTCAGTAGCTAATTATTTTAAAAATTCTAATTACTTATAACATTCCAAGTGAGTCAATTAATGATTGCAGAGTTTCTTCCACTTGTGCTGATTTATAGCTTACTTGTATCTAAATAGATGTTAGGCATGTGGAATGGGAGAGGCTATTTTCATCCATTGGAAGAACACATTTCATGAACTTACTATCCATGTGTGCATGCTCAGTCACTCAGCTGTGTTCAACTGTTTGTGATCCCATGCACTAATTTTACCCCACCAGGCTCCTCTGTCCATGAGATTCTCTAGGCAAGAATACTGGAGTGGGTTGCCACTCCAAGGAACCTTCCTGATTCAGGAATCGAACCAGCATCTCCTGAATCTCCTGCATTGGCAGGTGGATTCTTTATCATGAGCCACCAATAATTAACAAATATTGATAGACATCTCCTTCATTTGCAAATTTTATTCTTGACTGTTTTATTCACAGGTTAATTTACCTTTTCTACAACCAAAAATGAAAGGGAAAATGCAACAGATTCAAAACTTTGAAAGGTACAAGTATAATTAAGATTAAAAAGGAATAAAGTTGTTGAAATATACTTCTTAGTTTGTAGTAAAATAAACATTGCATTTTAATTTATTTTTCAAAAGCATACCATGGACTTCAGTACTCTTAGGTTTGGTACAATTGTCACAGCAGAAACTAAATAGGTAAAATGATCACAATATGAAAATCAAGTTCATCCAGATTTAACTTGCATTTTTAATCATTGTGTGCTTTGTTCTGGCAAATTGATCTTGAATTTATCAAAGAGGTGACTTTGAATCACGACAATCTGTGTTAAAATTATCTTGCATAAGACTCATGAGCACTTAGATGCTCTGTTTGTTTTCTTCCTCATGGGAGACTACTTTTAACCATCATCCCTTGAAAGCTCTTTTATTTAGCAACTGATGATGAATGGTTTACATTAAATGTCCACAATTTTCATTTTGTTTAATGTTTATGGTGCATTTTATATGTGTAGAATTACTTAGTATGTCTTAAGCTTTTAATTTTGGAAAATTTCAAACGTACATAAAAATAGAAGAGACTGATGAACCCTAATGTATTTATTGTCCAGTTTCAAGGCCTGTGAGCTCACAGAAAATCCAGTTCATATCAGTTCAGTCACTCATTTGTGTCAGACTCTCTGTGTCCCCATGGACTGCAGTAAGCCAGGCTTCCCTGTCCATAACCAACTTCCGGAACTTACTCAAACTCAAGTCCATCAAGTCGGTGATGCCATTCAACCACCACATCCTCTGTCATCTCCTTCAATCTTTCCCAGCATCAGGGTCTTTTCCAATGAGTTAGTTCTTTGCATCAGGTGGCCAAAGTATTTGAGTTTCAGCTTCAGCGTCAGTCCTTCCAACGAATATTCAGGATTAATTTCCTTTTGGATGGACTGGTTTGCTCTCCTTGCAGTTCAGGGACTCTCAAAAGTCTTCTCCAAGACCACAGTTCAAAAATATCAATTCTTCGGCACTCAACTTTCTTTATCCTTCAACTCTCATATCCATACATGACTACTGGAAAAACCATAGCTTTGACTAGAAGGGCATTTATTGGCAAAGTAATGTCTCTGCTTTTTAATATGCTGTCTAGGTTGGTCATAGCTTTTCTTCTAAGGAGCATCTTTTAATTTCATTTTATTTGCCATGAAGTGATGAGACTAGATGACATGATTTTATTTTTCTGAATGTAGTTTTAAGCCAACTTTTTCACTCTCTTCTTTGACTTTAATCAAGAGGCTCTTTAGTTCTTCTTCACTTTCTGCCATAAAGGTGGTGTCATCTGCATATCTGAGGTTATTGCTATTTCTCCTGGAAATCTTGATTGCAGCTTGTGCTTCATCCAGCCCAGAATTTTGCATGATGTACTCTGCACATAAGTTAAATAAGCAGGGTGACAATATACAACCTTGATGCACTCCTTTCCCGATTTGGAACCAGTCTGTTTTTCCAAGTCCAGTTCTAACTGTTGCTTCTTGACAACACAACCCACTTCCCTTCTCACTAGATTATTTTAAATTTCACATTATATTACATTCATAATTATAAAAATTATGTAAATGCCTCTCTGGAAGTGGGCTAGCAATATTCTGTCATCAGAGTAAAGAAGAGTCAAAATCAAACCAATAGTTCATATTGAATGGTTGTTTAGAGAAAGAAGGCATGTACTGTATTACAACAAAAATTACAACATGATATAGAATAAAGGGATGAAAAGTAATCCATACATAAGCAAATTTCCTCTGAAATGGCAACAGATACTGCTGTCACTTACTGTTTTTTTAAAAGAAGGATTACATTTTCTCTTCATTCATAGTACCCGTGACACCAACATAGCACCATGTGATCTCATCTGCAGCCATGAACTCAACTATAATCTAAAGACAAAGGATTCTTAAGGTGATTTCGCTTCTGAGGTTTCTCCTGAGATCACACTTTTATTCACTGTATATCCACTGGCATGTCCCATTTGCACTTCCACGTAATGGATGGTAAATCAAATTTACCATCATCCTTCCAATCATTAACAGCTTCTTTTTAACTGCCTACTCAAGATAAATATCTGTCAGTTTCCGAGCCTCTTTTCTCTCATCTCTTACATTATTTGTTCCGTATAATTAATATGTTCTTCATTTAAATATTTTCACAATCTGTCCTCTCATTTCCATCTTCACTGCCATTGCCTTAGTATAGCTAGTCTTCTCTAGATCTCAGCAAACCATGCCTAACCAATGTCTTTATTTCCAGTATTTGTCCCTGTCTATCAGTTTTCCCTCTGTTATCCTAGTGATTCTTTAAAAATATAAAAATTAGACAATGTTGGTACTGCTAAGCATTGTTCAATGAGTTCTTTAGCTTAGCATGTGAGGCCTGGTGTAATCTGGCGTTGGCTGCCATTGCAGTCCCATATAAAATCTATTTCTTCACTGCACACTTCCCTTGCTGTACCTGCTTTTTCATGAATATGTCTTAATTTTTTTCATTCTCATATCTTTGCATATGTCATTTACTCTCCAATAAATGCCCTTCTCTATTTCTCTTTCTGTATCAATTCTGTACTCAAAGACTTCACTATTGAGTCATAAACTTTAGTCTTCAGGGAAGAGTTCACAATGCTACAACCACTTCCAATGGCATCTTTAGACTTTGGGGGGAAAAGACGATTTATTCTCTCTCTCTCTTTTTTTTTTCCTCTCACCTCCCTCATTTTTACAGCAAACTTTTTTTTCTTATTTTATTTATTTATATATTTTAGTTTTCTTTACATTATCATGTTGGTTTTGCCATACATTGACATGAATCTGCCATGGGTATACATGTGCTTATTCTCTTGACAAAAAATGTCACACACCTCTGATATGGAACACTGACAAAAATGTCATTTTTCTTTACACAGATACGTTGATATTGATTAGTAGAAATGTAATACCTTTAAGAAATTCACTTTCTTTCAAATAGTTTGACAGATGAAACACTTCCTGAAATTTAGGATTTAGCCAAATTTAGAAATGGGAACCCACTTCAGTATCTTTGCCTGGAAATTCTCATGGACAGAAGAGTCTGGTGGGCTGCAGTCCATGGGGTCGCAAAGAGTTAGCCATGAATGAGCGACTAACACTTACTTATTTCATATTTTAAACTTTCTTATACCATCTGAGATAGTTGTGATTTCCTTCACTTCGTGGCCACAATTTGGATCACATCAGAACAAATGTTACTTGCCTAGTTCTTTAATTCATTATATCTATTTTGAGTACCAAGAAAACACCATAGTAGCAAGTTCAGTTTTAATTCAGTTGCTCAGTTGTGTCTGACTCTTTCTTTGTGACCCCATGAACCGTAGCATGCCACACCTCCCTGTCCATCAGCAACTCCTGGAGTCCACCCAAACCCATGTCCATTGAATCGACGATGCCATCCAACCATCTCATCCTTTGTCATTCCCTTCTCCTCCTGCCCTCAATCTTTCCCAGCATCTGGGTCTTTTCAAATGAGTCAGCTCTTTGCATTAGGTCACAAAAATATTGCAATTTCATCTTCAACATCAGTCCTTCCAATGAACACCCAGGACTGATCTCCTTTAGGATGAACTGGTTGGATCTCCTTGCAGTCCAAGGGACTCTCAAGAGTCTTCTCCAACACCACAGTTCAAAAGCGTCACTTCATAGGCGCTCAGCTTTCTTTATAGTACAACTCTCACATCCATACAGGACCACTGGAAAATCATAGCCTTGACCAGATGAAACTTTGCTGACAAAAGGAATGTCTCTGCTTTTTAATATGCTGTCTAGGTTGATCATAACTTTCCTTCCAAGGAGAAAGTGTCTTTTAATTTCATGGCTGCAATCACCATCTGCAGTGATTTTGGAGCCCAGAAAAATAAAGTCAGCCACTGTTTCCCCATCTATTTGCCATGAAGTGATGGGACTGGATGCCATGATCTTAGTTTTCTGAATGTTGAGCTATAAGCCAGGTTTTTCACTCTTCTCTTTCACTTTCATCAAATAGTGGCAAAGTCTCCCAGTTTTTCATTATAATATGCTGTTCGTGAAATAATTCATCACCCCTTTTATGAAACTAATCATACTGGGATGCTTATGATGTTTTGTAGCTGAATTATTCATTAGAGGGCCCCTTGTTGGCAATTTCTAACCAAATGAACCTAAAGTAACAACAGTGCCCAGGATAATGGAGATTATATCAGAAGTAGAGATTTTATAACTCAAACGTGAAACATTCTGTCATTTTATATTAAAATCTCATAGTTACTGATTATAGTTAAGTTTATAACTACACAAAAGATAGTAATTTAGAACTACTATTTTTATTAAAAAAAACTTTGCAAAACTCAATGACAATATTTGTTACACAAAATATAAAGTCTCCCCATCTTGCAGTCTCACTGGTCTTTCATAAGTGATTATCCCATTAACAACTACTTAATATGGAGTATCAAAAACAACTGTGCTAAGTATTGTTTAAAGGCATTAAGCACTAATGAGAATTAATGAATCATATTTGCAAGAAATTTTTACTCAAAGTTTAGGTGGATGTATACATTAGAGAATCCACAAAATTGGAGGCTCTGATTACACCGTACTTAAGTTTTTATTTTACCTCAAGTGTTAGGAAAGTATCAGTTACATAGCTGAGTGATTATTGATCCATTCTCATATTTGCATCTTAAGCCAGATAAGCTAATATTAAATTCACAAGGATCACAAATTGAGAATTTTCAATATTCTTAAGTGATATATAAGAAACATTGATTAGTGGTTTATCTTGAAATATTGATGTGACTGAAAAGTTTCATGAAAAGAATCGCCTTAGAAATTCTCTTTGTTTTGATAACAGAATTGAGTTAGCCTTCTTAAGAGTGAAATTTTTATATGTAGACCCCTTACCTTAAAGGCTGTGCTACTTTTTTGTTTTTAGATACTGTAAAGTCATGATATAAAAATTAGGTTTAAATAATTGCTCTGGTTCTAAATGGTGGCCATTTTAAAATGTATGCATTAATTTATATGTTTGGCACAACTTTATGCTTAATATGTAAATTTATCTTCTAGCAATGTATTTGGTATCACACTTGAAAGTTTTGTCTTGACTGAAAATATGCAGTTAATGTAAATATTTTTATTAAAGCAAAACATGGACATAAGAAAAATGATCATTTTACAATGTCTTTAGTTGTTGTACTTCATAATAAATAGCCCAGAATGTGTTTGAGCACTTGTTGATGAGATGTGGAAGTAGCAAAATAAATTGTAGAATATGTTGAGTGAATAACTGAGCTTGAAAGCAATCTCACATCAGTAGTTTTATAAAGAGGAAATATGTTTGGCTTAATATTATTTTCCATTTCTTTCTTTTCCCTGGAAAATGTTCTCTTCCAATGAAAGTTTATGTATGACATTCGATAAATTATGAACAACTTAATATAGGAGACATAATAGCCTTTTCAACTTCAGTTGAAATTGTAGACTTCTAATTCTCAGAGGAAAAGAAATCATCCTGATATAATGCATCATTTTCAGCTCTACAAGATGATTTGTTGTATAAAAAAAATCTAATCCTTATGGGAGAAAAATGCAAGATGAACTTTATTACTAAAAGCAATTAAATGAAAATTAGGTAATCACAAGGTGAGAAAAGCTCATCAATTAGAAAACTAGAAAAACACAGCAGGCTGTCAAAGATGAAATATTTAGGAAAAAGCAGATATATGTAATAATCATTATGACAAAGTCAATATTAATTGCAAAGTTACTGAATATTAAATTAATGATATCTTTTTGAAAATATAAATGGATACATTTTTGGAAAAGGATTATTTATAAATCTTAGATCTGAGGACTTTATTTTCTATTCGCTTTATTTTCAACCTTCTTTTCTTCTTCCTTTAAAAGTTTCCTTAAATAACAAAAAAATTTTTCCTTCCTTATGGCTATTAAAGAATATACACATATTCCATTTTATATTAATCTATTTTTTAAATACAACTAAACTCATTTCATCATAAAAGGTAATATTCAAGAAACCAAAATGAGCTCTAAAGTGGTTATGCCCATGTTCAGAGGCTGAGAAAGGAAATGTATTAGTCTGCAACATTTGTGCTATTATGTCTCACTTAGTACTCTTATTGAACCCTTTATGCCAAAGCCATATGATGACAGCTTTTGAAGCTGCTGTAACACACATTTACAAGATAGTCTTATGAGTTTCATTTGCTATTAAAGAAATTGTGTTTTGAAAGGCATTTATTATCATTATTAGCATCATTATAAAGCTCAAAATGTAAATTATTTAGAAATCATACTGTGAAAAAAGCAATATTTAAATGCTTCTAAAAACAATGAACCCTTTCCTGAAATTCTATTTTTTTACATTTAAAAATATGCAAATGTGTTTAATATATATTAAAATAAAAGAGACACATCCCTATACTCCTTCAAAACATCCTGTTTGCCCCATGTGGGGGTGAGACTGCTCTGGAAGTTCCCTCTTGTCAGCTTTTTTCTTTTCTTTTCTTTTTTTTATAATTGAAGGATAATGGCTTTACAGAATTTTGTTGTTTTCTGTTAAACCTCAGCATGAATCAGCCTTAGGTATACATATATCCCTTCTGTTTTGAACCTCCTTCTCATCTCCCTCCCCATCCCACCCCTCTAGGTTGACACAGAGCCCCTGTTTGAGTTTCCTGAGCTATACAGCAAATTCTTGTTGGCTATCTATTTTACATATTGCAATGTAAGTTTCCATGTTACTCTTTCCATACATCTAGCCCTCTTCTCCCCTCTCTCCATGTCCAAAAGTCTATTCTCTATGTCTGTTTCACCATTGCTGTCCTGTAAATAAATTTTTAGTACCATTTTTCTAGATTCTGTATATATGCCTTATAATACAATATTTATATTTCTCTTTCTGACTCACTTCCCTCTGTATAATAGGTTCCAAGTTCACCCACGACATTAGAACTGACTCAAATGTGTTCCATTTTATGGCTGAGTAATATTTCATTTTGTATATGTACCACAGTTTCTTTATTCATTCATCTGTCAATGAACATCTAGGTTACTTCCATGTTCTAGCTATTGTTAATAGTGCTTCAGTGAACAATGGGATACATGCGATTTTCAATTTTGTTTTCCTCAGGGTATATGCCTAGGAGTGGGATTGCTGGCTCATATGGTGTTTTTATTCCTAGCTTTTTCTTTAATGAATCTTCATACCATCTTCCATAGCGTCTGTATCAACTTGCATCCCCACCAACAGTGCAAGTGTTCCCTTTTCTCCACACCCTCTCCAGCATTTATTGTTTATAGACTTCAATGAGGGCCACTCTGACCGGTGTGAGGTGATATCTCATTGTAGTTTTGATTTGCATTTCTCTGATAATGAGCGATGTTGAGCATCTTTTCATGTGTTTGTTAGCCATCTGTATGTCTTCTTTGGAGAAATGGCTATTTAGGTCTTTTTCTCACTTTTTGATTGGGTGTTTGTTTTTCTGGCATTGAGTTGTATGAACTGCTTGCATATTTTGGAAATTGATCCTTTGTCAGCTGTTTCTTTTGTTATTATTTTCTCCCATTCTGAGTGCTGTTTTTTTTCACCTTGATTTTAGTTTCCTTTGCTGTGCAAAAGCTTTTAAGCTTAATCGGGCCCCACTTGTTTACTTTTTTTTTTTATTTCTGTTACTCTAGGAGGTGGGTCATAGAGAATCTTGCTTTAATTTATGTCATCAGGTGTTCTGCCTATTGCCTATGTTGTCCTCTAAGAGTTTTATGGATTCTGGTCTTATCTTTAGGTCTTTAATCCATTTTGAGTTTATCTTTGTGTATGATGTTACGAAGTGTTCAAATTTCATTCTTTTACATGTAGCTGTCCAGTTTTCTCATCACCATTTATTGAAGAGGCTATCTTTGCCCCATTGTATATTCTTTCCTCCTTTGCAAAAAATAAGGTACCCATAGTATCTCTGGGCTCTCTATATTGTTCCATTGGCCTATACTTCTTTTTTTTGTGCCGGTACCTTACTGTCTTGATGACTGTAGCTTTGTAGTATAATCTGAAGTCAGGAAGGCTTATTCCTTCAGCTCCATTCTTCTTTCTCAAGAATCCTCCGGCTATTCAGGATATTTTGATCCATATGAACTGTGAAATATTTTGTCCTAGTTCTGCGAAAAATGCCATTGGTAATTTGATAGGGATGGCACTGAATCTGTAGATTGCATTTGGTGGTATATTCATTCTCACAATATTGATTCTTGTTATCCAAGAATATGGAATATCTCTCCATCTGTTTTTGTTGTCTTTGATTTCTTTCATTAGTGTCTTATAATTTTCTGTGCGCAGTTCTTTTGTATCCTTAGATAAGTTTACTCCTAGATATTTAATTCTTTTTGTGGCAATGGTAAATGGGATGGATTGCTTAATTTTCCTTTCTGATTTTTCATTGTTTGCATATAGAAATGAAAATGGTTTCTGTGTATTGATTTTTTATTGTGTGACTTTGCTGAATTCACTGATTAGCTCTAGTAACTTACTGATATAATCTTTAGGGTTTTCTATGCACAGTATCGGAGAAAGCAATGGCACTCCACTCCAATACTCTTGCCTGGAAAATCCCATGGACGGAGGAACCTGGTAGGCTGCAGTCCATGGGGTCGCACAGAGTTGGACGCGACTGAGTGACTTCACTTTCACTTTTCACTTTCATGCACTGGAGAAGGAAATGGCAACCCACTCCAGTCTTCTTGCTTGGAGAATCCCAGGGAAGGCAGAGCCTGGTGGGCTGCTGTCTATGGGGTTGTACAGAGTTGGACACGACTGAAGCAACTTGGCAGCAGCAGTAGCATGTATACTATCATGTCATCTGCAAATAATGAGAGTTTTACTTCTTTTCAGATCTGGATTCCTCTTATTTCTTTTTCTTCTCTGATTACAGTAGCTAGGACTTCCAGAACTATGTTGAATAACAGTGGAAAAAATAGGCACACTTGTGGTGTTCCTGATCTTAGGAGGAAGCTTTCAGTTTTACACCATTGAGAATAATGCTTGCTATGAGCTTGCCATATATGGCCTTTGCTATGTTGAGGTAGGTTCCTTGAATGCCCATTTTCTTAAGAGATTTAACAAAAAAATGGGTGCTGAAGTTTGTCAAAGGCTTTTGCTGCATCTATTGAGATTATCATATCTTTCAATTTGTTAATACGTGATGTATCACATTGATTGATTTGTGTATATTTAAGAATCCTTGCATTCCTGGAATAAACCCAACTTGTTTGTGATGTGTGAGGTTTTTGATGTGTTGCTGAGTTCTGTGTGCTAAAATTTTGTTGAGGATATTTGCATTTATGTTCATCAGTGATATTGGCCTTTAGTTTTCTTTTTTTGTGTTGTCTTTGCCTGGTTTTAGTGTCATGGTGATGGTGGCCTCATAGAATCAGTTTGGAACTGTTCCTACCTCTGCAATTTTTTGAAAGAGTTTTAGAAGTATCGACTTTAGCTCTTCTCTAAATGTCTGATAGCATTCCCCTGTGAAGCCATCTGGTCCTGGGCTTTTGTCTTTTGGGAGACTGTTGATCATGGCTTCAATTTCAGTGCTTGTAACTGGGTTGTTCATAATTTCTATTTCTTCCTGGTTCAGTCTTGGAAGATTGGACTTTTCCAAGAAGCTATCCATTTGTTCCAGGTTATCCATTTTATTACCATATAGTTGTTCATAATAGTCTCTTATAATCCTTTGTATTTCTGTATTGTCTGTTGTAATCTCTCCTTTTTCATTTCTAATTTTATTGATTTGATTCTTCTCTTTTTTTCTTGATGAATCTGGCTAAGTGTTTGTCAATTTTGTTTATCTTCTCAAAGAACCAGCTTTTAGTTTTATTAGTCTTTACTATTGTTTCCTTCATTTTTTTTCATTTATTTCCATTTGTATGTTTATGATTTCTTTCCTTCTACTAATTTTTTTGTTCTTTTTCCAATTGTTTTAGGTGTAGAGTTAGGCTGTCTATTCTATGTTTTTCTTGTTTCTTGATATAGGATTGTATTGCTATAATCTTCCCTCTTAGAACTGCTTTTGCTGTATTCCATAGGTTTTCAGTTGTCTTGCTTTCATTGTCATTTGCTTCTAGAAATTTTTTGTTTTCCATTTTGATTTCTTCAGTAACCTGTTGGTTATTTAGAAATGTCTTTTTAAATTTCCATGTGTTTGTGTTTCTTTTACTTTTTTTCTTGTAATTGATATCTAGTCTCATCGTTTTGGTTTGAGAAAATGCTTGATATGATTTCAATTTTCTTAAGTTCACTGAGGTTTGATTTTTGACCCAAGATGTGGTCTATCCTGGAGATTGTTCCATGAGCACTTGAGAAGAAGGTGTATTCTTCTGTATTTGGATGGAATATCCTGAAGATATCAATGAGATCTATCTCATCCAATGTATCATTTAAGACTTGTGTTTCCTTATTATTAATTTTCTGTTTTGATGGTCTGTCCATTAACATGAGTGGGATGTTAAAGTCTCCTACTATTATTGTATTACTGTCAATTTCTCCTTTTCTATCTGTTGGAGCTTATCTTATGTATTGAGGTGTTCCTATGTTGGGTGCATAGATATTTACAATTGTTATGTCTTCCTCTTGGATTGACCCTTTGATCATTATGTCCTTCCTTATCTCTTGTAATCTTCTTTATTTTAAGGGCTATTTTGTCTGATAAGGGTTGCTACTTCAGTTTTCTTTTGCTTCCCATTTACATGGACTATAATTTCCATCCTCTCACTTTCAGTTTATTTGTGTCTTTAGGTCTGAAGTGAGTTTCTTGTATCAGCATATGTATTGGTCTTGTTTTTGTATCCATTCAGCCAGTCTGTATCTTTTGGTTGGAGCATTTAATACATTAAATTTTAAAATAATTACTGATATATATATATATATATATATATATATATATATATATAT
>ML662909.1:1390801-1411057 GCA_007570785.1 Antilocapra americana
GATCCTTGCTGGGTATAGTAATCTTGGTTGTAGATTTTTCCCTTTCAGTACTTTAAATATATCCTGTCATTCCCTTCTGGCCTGCAGAGTTTCTGCTTAAAGATCAGCTGTTAAGTGTATGTGGTTTCCCTTGTATGTTACTTTTTGCTTCTTCCTTGATGCTTTTAATATTCTTTCTTTGTGTTTAGTCTTTGTTAGTTTGATTACTAAGTTTCTTGGCATGTTTCGCCTTTGGTTTATCCTGTTTGGGATTTTTTGTGCCTCTTGGACTTGATTGACTATTTCCTTTTCCATGTTAGGGAAATTTTCAACTATAACCTCCTCAACAATTTTCTCATACATTTTCATTTTCAATTCTTCTTCAATTCAGTTTAGTTACTCAGTCGTGTCTGACTCTTTGCAACCCCATAGACTGCAGCATGCTAAGCCTCTATGTCCATTACCAACTCCTGGAGTTTATTCAAACTCATGTCCGTTGAGTCAGTGATACCTCCAACCATCTCACCCTCTGTCATCCCCTTCTCCTCCTGCCTTCAATCTTTCCCAGCATTAGGATCTTTTCCAATGAGTCAGCTCTTCGCATCAGGTGGCAAAACTATTGGAGTTTCAGCTTCAATATCAGTCCTTCCAGTGAATATTCAGGACTGAATTTCTTTAGGATGGACTTGTTGGATCTCCTTGCTGTCCAAGGAACTCTCAAGAGTCTTCTCTAACACCACAGTTCAAAAGCATCAATTCTGCAGTGCTCAGCTTTCTTTATAGTCCAACTCTCACATCCATAGAGGACTACTGGAAAAATCATAGCTTTTCTAGATGGACCTTCATTGGCAAAGGGATGTCTCTGCTTTTTAATATACTGTCTAGTTTGGTCACAACTTTTCTTCCAAGGAGAAGGCGTCTTTTAATTTCATGACTGCAGTCACCATCTGTAGTGATTTTGGAGCCCCCCAAAATAAAGTCAGCCACTATTTCCACTGTTTCCCCAGCTATTTGCCATGAAGTAATGTGAGTGGATGCCATGATTTTAATTTTCTGAATGTTTAGTTTTAAGTCAACTTTTCACTCTCCTTTTTCACTTTCATCAAGAGTCTCTTTAGTTCTTCTTCACTTTCTGCCATAAGGATGGTGCTATCTGCATATCTGAGGTTATTGATATTTCTCCCAGCAATCTTGATTCCAGCTTGTGCTTTATGCAGCCCAGCATTTCACATGATGTACTCTGCATATGAGTTAAATAAGCAAGGTTACAATATACAACCTTCACACACTCCTTCCTGATTTGGAACCACTTGTTCTTCAGGGACACCTGCCATTCAAATGTTGGTGCGTTTGATATTGCTGCAGATGTCTCTGAAACTAGCCTCATTTATTTTTTTTTACTTTATTCTGCTCCTCAGAGGTTATCTCTACCATTTTATCTCCAAGCTCACTGATTAGTTCTTCTGCTTCAGATATTCTGCTAGTGATTCCTTCTAGAGCATTTTTAATTTCAATGATTTTATTTGTCTGTGAATATTTATTCTTTAATTCTTCTTGGTCTTTATTAATTGATTCTTGCTTATGCTCCATTCTGTTTTCAAGGTTTTTGATCATCTTTACAATCATTATTCTGAATTCTTTTTCAGGTAGTTTGCCTATTTCCTCTTGATATTTGTACTTCTGTGTTTCTAGTTTGATCCTTCATTTGTGTAGCATTTTTCTGCCTTTTCGTTATTTTTTTTTAACTTATTTTCTTTGAGGTCTCCTTTTCACAGGCTTCAAGGTTGAATTCTTTCTTCCTTTTGGTTTCTCCTCTCCTAAGGTTCGTCCAGTGGTTTGTGTAAGCCACACATAGTGTGAGATTTGTGCTGAGGTTTGGTTTTTTTTTGTTTGTTTTTCCTCTGATGTTTTTTTTAATTAATTAATTTATTTTTACCTTTACACTATCGTGTTGGTTTTGCCATACATTGACATGAATCTGCCATGGGTATACATGTGTTCCCCTTCCAGAATCCCCCTCCCACCTCCCTCCCAATTCCATTCCTCTGGGTCACCCTGGTGTACCAGCCCTGAGCACCCTGTATCATGTATCAAACCTGGGCTGTGGGATGATATGGGAGAACAGCACTGAAACGTGTAAACTATCATATGTGAAATCCTCTGATGGTTAATGCTGAGTAAGGTGGTGATCCTGTCTTCTGATGATTGGCTTTGTATTTTTGTTTTGTTTGTTGTTTAAATGAGGTGTCCTGCACAGGGTGCTACTGGTGGTTGGGCGATGCCATGTCTTGTATTCAAATGGTGTTCTTTGTGTAAGTTCTCAGTATTTGATACTCTCTAGAGTTAGTTTTCTGGTAGTCCAAGGTCTTGGAGTCAGTGATCCCACTCCAAAAGCCTCAGGGCTTGATCTTTAGTTTTGCATGGTTCAATATATTCTTTTCCACTGGTCAGGTACTCCATTCTTTGCTGGTGTTCTGCATGCACTTCTGTGTCTGAAGGTGTATTCCTGACTTATCCGTTGAGAGAGTTGTACTCCACATCCACCTACTCCTCTGCCATCTTATTCCTGGTTCTCTTGTCAGCTTCAGTTCCTGTGAGAGAGATTTCCACACACCATAATGGAACATTCTTAGACTCACTGGTCAGGGAAGGATGCCTGGTGAGCCTAGGAAAGCAGTGCTCCCTTTCCTGAAGTTCTAATACCATGTCAACAGAGGGACGTAATCTTATCTGACAAAGTCTTCAAATTGGTATCTGATCACTAATTTCAATTTTATAAATTGTTTTTTAAAAAGATATATTTTTGTTCACATAATTAGACCTCAATACTGATTAGTATAGTGTCCCATAAGAAATGATTGTTTCCAACAATTTACCTATCATTAGGTACCTATCATTCTGTACTTATACAATAATCTCCTGACAGATGAGTTTTTTATAAGAAGTAGATAGGAAAAGTTATCTAAATGTGCAAATTGCTTTGAGGGACATTTTTGAAAGAATGTCTAGTTATGGATTTTCTTTCCAAAGATGATTATAAATAATTTATTCATCCTACATTATGGAAATAATACATTTTGAAAACTTGCTATGATATTTATAAACAATAAAATTGGAATTTATTCTAACAATAGCTTAGTAACTTTGTTGTTGCTAACAATGATTTGTTCCATAATCCATAAGGAAAACACACAGATAAAATAGTCAGGTGTAGAGCAGTGTTTTTCTTATTTATTGTCAAGTTAGCATTGTCATTATCTAGCATTTTTCTCAAGAATTATTGTTAGGCATTGTATGTGGAGATTGTTGCAGTTTAGTGGTGTACCACAGAATAGCTGTAAACCAAAATACTTGAAGACAACTTGCCATAAAATAATAACAAAAAAAAGACAACTGTATGCATAACTCTTGGGAAACCCAAGGTTTGTCTAGAAGATCCATTCAATAATGAAACAAACAGGATGTCAGTATTTCTTTAAGTACTTCTCAAATATTTAAACAGAACTTGTTATCATATCAAGGACTTTAGAAAGTAAACCATATCAAAATGCTCTCCCTTTTGATGTTTTCCTTACCAAACTCTAGCTAAATTTTGGTATGTATTTGAATGAGAATGAGATATGCAAATAGTTTATAGTCTTATTGCATTTATATATTCATCAGAGGGTTGGGGTATTGAAGAAATTAATCATATATTTTACTTGACAATATCTTGGATATGTATAATGCCCTAATTTTAATGAAAACTCACACTACTGTGAATGGTTTCATATCCATATATTTGAAAACAACTCCATTTTCTTGGAGTCCAGATACAGCATTTTAGCAAAGCTTAATCTTTGTCAGCTTTAAATACCATGGTGGAGAGCTGACTCTGAATTCAGCAAGACTACTTTCTATCTCTTCATTAAGGTATAGTTAAGTGCTTCCTATGTGTTGGGAATTGTACTGATTAGTAGAGATAGGGAGATGGATACACACCCGATTCTAGCTCTATAAAATGCACAGTAGTAAGGTAAGCATGAAAATATAATTTCAGTGCAATGTATGATTTGGCATGGAAAGCATGAAGAAGTTGCTTCTAGATACAAGGAAAATTTTACAAACCCTCTCTAGGAAGATCAAGGAGATATTTATAGAAAAGTTGAGGTTTATGCAGTGCCCCAAATGATCAATACATCACCTAGACAGAGAAAAATAGCATGTCCTTGAATTTTGGTTCATGAAATAATTTCCCCAATTTTGTTCATGGAGTGCTTTTTCTCCTTACCTTTTCGGTGTTTTAAATCAATTCTAATAAAAATGGCAAGTGCATTTTGGAGAAAGAAGGGAGTATTTTTAAATTGGTTAAGTAAATGTTGATTCCATTAATTCAACTCTTTTTTAAATATTCACCTTCTCACATAATTGACTCCCTAGTGGAAAAAGCACTCCTGTCAAACAGTCATTACTTTGGAGCAGTTGTTCATGGGAATGCAAGCTGACATGTTGCTGCCCAGAGGCAGCACAGGTTTTAGACACAGTTTGTGCCTTCATTTGCCTGACTTCTTTTCTTACTACTAAACAAATGAAAATCTTCCTACATCTGTGAGGCAGTGTAGTATTATGGATAAGAGAAGGCATCAGGAATCAAACTACATTTAAACATCACTTTACCATTTGCTACCAGCATACATTTGGACTAGTCACTTTATCAGAGGCTAAGATTCTTCACTTCTGAAATAGAAATATTATACGTCTTTATATATACATATATAAAATTGTATTATATCCATAAATTCCATGGCACTATATCTGGCACACTGTATTGCACAGTGTGCCATTTTCTCTATTTGCATAGATATAAGGATTTTTTTATCTTCAACTTAAAATTACTTCATTCTCAGAATTCTCTTAAAATTTTCATCCAAATTTTTTATGTTCCATATTTTTCTGCTAATACTGAGCCAGTTTCTCTGGAGGTGAGTATGTAAACATGACAGCAGAATCATGTTTACATGAAAGAAATAATCAACAAAGTGAAAAGACAACCTATGGAATAGGGAAAATATTTTCAAGCCATATATCCAAAAATGTATAAAATCATACAATGCAAGAGCTGTGGGTTCGATCCCTGTGTCAGAAAGATCCCCTGAAGGAAAAAATGGCAACCCACTCCAGTATTCTTGCCTGTAAAATCCCATGGATAGAGGAGCCTGGTGGGCCGCAGTCCATGGGGCTGCAAAGAGTCAGACAACAACTGAGTGACTGAGCATACAATCCAATTTAAAATGAGTAAAGGACATGAATAGATATTTTACCAAAGAAGATATACAAATGGCCAACAAATACATGAAAAGGTGCTTAATATCACTAATCACCAGGGAAATACAAGTCAAAATCATAGTGAGATTGCATCTCACAGTCGTTAGAATGACTTTCATCAATAAACAAGAGGTAACAAATGCTGCAAGGATGTGGAGAAAAGGGAATACTTGTATACTGTTCATGTGAATATAAATTATTTACATAGTGCAGCCACTATGTAAAACATTTTGGAGAGTTCTCAAAAATTTAAAAATAGAACTACCATATGATCCAGCAGTTTTACATATGGAACTATGTCCAAAGAAAAGGATAACACTAAGTTGAAGAGATATCGGCATCTCCATATTCATGGTGGCATTTTTTCCCTTTTGATTGTGGCTTTATTGAGATATAATTTATAAATCAAACAATTCACCCATTTAGTGTACCACTGAACAGTTTTAGTGTGATCACAGTGTTAGGTAACTATCATCACATTCAATTTTAGAATATTTTCATCACCCCAAATGAAACCACAAAGCTTTTGACTGTCACTCCCAACCACTATGTTGGGAATGCTAAACTTCTATTAGCATTCTGTGTCTGGACAGGAAGTTCTAATATGGATATTTAACATAAGTGGAATCATATAATATGTGGTCTTTTGTAACTGGATTCTTTCACTTAACATAATGTCTTCGAGGTTCATTCATGTTGTTGCATGTATCCTTTTCACTGCCAAATAATATTCCATTATTTGGAATTTTACAATTCCATTGTTGTTCCATTTCACAGTTTGTGTATCCATTCATCATTTGATGGACATTTAGGTTGCTTATCCTTTTTTTTTTGGCTATTACGAATTATGGTGCCATGAATATTTGTGAAGTTTTTGGGTGAACATGTATTTTCATTTTTCTTGGATATGTGTCTCAGTCAGTTCAATTGCTCAGTTGTGTCCGAGTTTTTGTGACCCCATGGACTGCAACACGCCAGGTCTTCCTATCCATCATCAACTCCTGGGGCTTATTCAAACACATGTCTATCAAGTTGGTGATGCCATCCATCTATCGTATCCTCTGTCATCCCCTTCTCCTCCCACATTCAATCTCTCCCAGCATCAGGGCCTTTTCCAATGAGTCAGTTCTTCACATTAGGTGGCCAAAGTATTGGAGTTTCAGCTTCAATATCGGTCCTTCCAATTAATATTCAGGACTGATTTCCTTTAAGATGGACTGGTTGGATCTCCTTACTGTTCAAGGAACTCTCAAGTGTCTTCTCCAACAACACAGTTCAAAAGCATAAATTCTTTGGTACTCAGCTCTTTATATTTCAACCCTCACATCCATACACGACTACTGGAAAAATCATAGCTTTGACTAGATGGACCTTTGTTGGTAAAGTAATGTTTCTGCTTTTTAATATGCTGTTCAGGTTGATAATAGCTTTTCTTCCAAGGAGCTATCATCTTTTAACTTCATGGCTGCAGTCACCATCGGCAGTGATTTTGGAGCTCCCAAATATAAAGTCTGTCACTGAGTCCATTATTTTCCCATCTATTTGTCAGAAAGTGATGGGACTGGATGCCCTGATGTTAGTTTTCTTAATGGTGTTTTAAGCCAACATTTTCACTCTCCTCTTTCAATTTCATCAAGAAGCTCTGCAGTTCTTCCCTTTCTGCCATAAGGGTGGTGTCATCTGCATATCTGAGGTTATTGATATGCCCTCTGGCAATCTTGATTCCAGCTTGTGCTTCATCCAGCCCAGCATTTCCCATGATGTACTCTGCATATATATTAAATAAGCAAGGTGACAATATACAGCCTTTATGTGCTTCTTTCTTGATTTGGAACCAGTCTGTCGTTCCATGTCCAGTTCTAACTGTTGCTTCTTGACCTGCATACCGATTTCTCAGGAGGTAAGTCAGCTGGTTTGTTATTCCCATGTCTTCAAGAATTTTCCACAGTTTGTTGTGATCCACACAGTCAAAAGTTTTGGAATAGTCAATGAAGTAAAAGTAGCTGTGTATCTGGAAGACTCTTGGGCTATCGATGATACAATGGTGTTGGCAATTTGATCTCTGCTTCCTCTGCCTTTTCTAAATCCATTTTGAACTTCTGGAAGTTCAGGTTTCCTGTATTGCTGAAGCCTGTCTTGGAGAATTTTGAGCATTACTTTGCTAGCATGTGAGATGATTGCAATTGTGCAGTAGTTTGAACATTCTTTGGCATTGCCTTTCTTTGGGATTGGAATGAAAACTGACCTTTTCCAGTCCTGTGGCCTCTTCTGAGTTTTCCAGATTTGCTGGCATGTTGAGTGCAGCACTTTCACAGCATCATCTTTCAGGATTTGGAATAACTCACTTGGAATTCTATCACCTCCACTAGCTTTTCTCATAGTGATGCTTCCTAAGGCCCACTTAACTTCACATTCTAGGATGACGGGCTCTAGGTGGGTGATCATATTATTGTGTTTATCTGTGTAATGAATACCTTTTTTGGTATAGCTCTTCTGTGTATTCTTGCCACCTCTTCTTAATATCTTCTGCTTCTGTTAGGTATATCCCATTTCTGCCCTTTATTTTGCTCATCTTTGCATGAAATGTTACCTTGTTATATCTAATTTTCTTGAAGAGATCTCTAGTCTTTCCCATTTTATATTTTTCCTCTATTTCTAATCATTGATCTTTGAGGAAGGCTTTCTTATCTCTCCTTGCTATTCTTTGGAACTCTGAATTCAGTTAAGTATGTCTAGAAGTAGAATCTCTGGGTCATATGAAAGCTATGGTAACTAGGAACTGCCAGATTGGTTTCCAAAGTGGTTGTATTTTTCTGCAATCCTTCCAAAAATGCATGAAGTTTCCAATTTCTCCACATCCTCACCAACACTTGCCATCATCTTTCTTCTTGATTATAGGCATTCTGTTAAGGTGTGAAGTGGTATCTCATTGTAGTTTTAATATGTATTTCCATCATATCTCATGATTTTGAACATTCTTTCTTGCATTTACTGGCCATTTGTTATCTTCTCCAGTTTTATGTTCTTTTAGAAATTGCCTATTTCTAAATTGAGTTGCCTTTTTCCCTCCCATATGTTGGGTCTGTATTATTATTATTGTTATTTTTAATTGGAGAATGGTTGGTTTAAAATGTTGTGCTGATTTTTGCTATACAGCAATGTAAGTTAGATATAAGTGTACAGATATCCCCTCCCTTTTGAGCCTCCTTCCCACCCTCCCTATCCCACCACTCTAGGTCATCACAGAGCACCACATAGCAGGGTTATTTACAATAGCCAAGATATGAGGGGAAACTAAGTGGCCATTGACATACAAACATTAAACCTGTGGTACATTTACACATTGGAATATTATCAACCATAAAAGAAGGAAATATTGCCATTTGCAACACCATGAATGTATGGACTTTGATGGCATTTCGCTAAGTGAAATAATTTGGGTAGAGAAAGACAAAGACCATCTGATCCCACTTATGTGGGATAATAAAAAAAAGCCTTATAGAAAAAGAGATTAGACTTGTGGTTACAAGGCATGGGGGGAGGGGAGTTGGATGAAGGTAGTCAAAAGATACAGTTGTAAGACAAATATCTATGATGAAATAAAAATTCATATTTTGAGGGAAAACAAAAAAATTTAAACATATTATTTTTCTTTCCCTATTTGGGCCTCCTTCCTCCCCTCTAGTGTGCTCTGCACATCTGAATTATGTGTTAATATGACCTCCTTAGTGGCAGAAATATTTCTGTTCTACTGTAAAGATTACTTTCTCTCCTTTTGGCATCAACCATGTAACTCCTTACAATGTAACATTATTTTCTCAATCCTGTAAGTGGTCATGATGAACCATCACTTACTTTGTATGTGCAGATATCTTTGGTGAAATTTATGTACAATGCCAATGTATAATTTCCCCTATAGATAGCTATTGGAGCAGAAGAGAATGATCATATCAGATACTGGAAAGATATTGGCCACTCCTAATTGAAGTTTGTAGGTTAAATACTTACTTTTGACCCTATTAATGTGACTAGCTATGTTACTTGTTTTGCCTACTTTACAAGATTATTGTTTCTTCCCTTACCAACTGGTAACTGAGACTCAGAAAAAAATAATGATGTAGGTGACTTGAAATGATTGACCAAATATACATGATGATATTCTGAACATCATGTGAAATGCTGGGCCGGATGGAGTCAAGATTGCCAGGAGAAATATCAATAATCTCAGATACTCAGATGACACTACCTTTAGGGGAGAAAGTGAAGAAGAACTAGAGAGACTCTTGTTGAAAGTGAAAGAGGAGAGTGAAAAAGTCAGCTTAAAACTCAACATTCATAAAACAAAGATTATGGTATCTGTTCCCAAGAAAAAGAAATACAAAAAGGCAAAATGGTTGTCTGAGGAGGCTTTTCAAATAGCTGAAAAAAGAAGAGAAGCTAAAGAAAAAGGAGAAAAGGAAAGATATACCTACCTGAATGCAGAGTTCTAAAGAATAACAACGGGGGATAAGAAAGCCTTCCTCAGCAATGAAAAGACATAGAGCAAAATAACAGAATGGGAAAGACTAGAGATCACTTTGAGAAAATTAGAGATACCAAGGGAAAGTTTCATGCAAAGATGGGGACAATAAAGGACAGAAATGGTATGGACCTAATAGAAGAAGAAGATATTAAGAAGAGATGGCAAGAATACACAGAAGACCTATACAAAAAAGATCTTTATTACCAAGATAACAATAATGGTGTGATCACTCACCTAGAGCCATACATCCTAGAATGCAAAGTAAAGTGGGCCTTAGGAAACATCTCTATGACCAAAGCTAGTAGAAGTGATGGAATTCCAATTGAGCTATTTCAAATCCTAAAGGATGATGCTGTGAAAGTGTCGCACTCAATATGTCAGCAAATTTGGAAAAACTCAACAGTGGTTTTCCTGAGTGGAAAACTCAGGACTGGAAAAGGTCAGTTTTCATTCCAATCCCAAAGAAGGACAATGCCAAAGAATGTTCAGATTACTGCACAATTGCACTCATCTTACACACTAACAAATTAATGTTCTAAATTCTCCAAGCCAAGCTTCAACAGTAATTGAATCGTGAACTTCCCAATGTTCTAGCTGGATTTAGAAAAATCAGAGGAAGCAGAGATCAAATTGCCAACATCTGTTGGATCCTAGAAAAGGAAGAGAATTCCATCAAAACATCTACCTCTACTTCATTGACTATGCCAAAGCCTTTGACTGTATGGATCACAACAAACTATGGAAAATCCTTAAAGAGATGAGAATACAAGACCACTTTACCTGCCTCCTTAGAAATCAAATGCACATTAAACAGATACAGTTAGAACCAGACATGGAACAACAGACTGTTTCCAAATTGGGAAAGGAATACGTCAAGGTTATATATTGTCACCCTGCTTATTTAACTTATATGCAGAATACATAATGTGAAATGCCAGGCTGAATGAAGCACAAGCTGGAATCAAGATTGCCAGGAGAAATATCAATAACCTTAGATATGCAGATGACACCACCCTTATGGCAGAAAGTGAAGAGAAACTAAAGAGCCTCTTAATGAAAGTGAAAGAGAAGAGTGAAAAAATTGGCTTAAAACTCAACATTCTGAAAAGTAAGATTATGGCATCCATGATCTTCATGGCAAATAGATGGGAAAACAATGGAAACAGGGACAGACCCTATTTTCTTGGGCTCCAAAATCACTGCTGATGGTGACTGCAGCCATGAAATTAAATGACACTTGTTCCTTGAAAGAAAAGCTATGATCAACGTAGACAGCATTTTAAAAAACACAGATATTACTTTGTTGACAATGGCCCGTCTAGTCGAAGCTATGTTTTTTCCAGTATTCATGAAAGGCCTTGAGTGTTTTAATATAAAGACAGCTGAGTGCCCAAGATTTGATACTTTTGAACTGTAGTGTTGGAGAAAAGCCTTGAGAGTCCCTTGGAAGAAATGAATATTGCTGAATAATCCTGAAGCTGAAACTCCAATACTTTGGCTACCTGATTTGAAAGACTGGCTCATTAGAATAGACTCTGATGCTGGGAAAGATTGAAGACAAGAGGAGAAAGGGATGACAAAGGATGAGATCGTTGAATGGCATCACTGACTCCATGGACATTAGTTTGAGCAAGCTCCAGGAGTTGGTGATGGACAGGGAAGCCTGATGTGCTGCAGTCCATGGGGTCACAAAGTCAGAGATGACTGAGACTGAACTGAGCTGAAATGATAAGATTGTAATAGTTTAACTCTAGATGTGGGAAAAACCAAAAGAAGCACATTGTTTTGTGGACCATGACAGACTAATAAGACAGGTAGTCCAGAGGGTTTTGGCTACTGTTAAAATTATACAGTGATGAATGTCAGTTATATCTCAACAAAACTGGAAAATACATTCACTTGAATTTAAACTATTTTTAAAAAAGAAAATCATAAAATTTACTACCTAAAATAATCTGGAGATCAGATTCTTTTGTATTTGACTTTTACAATATGATATAACTGTCAGGCCATTTAATTTGGGAGAGGTGTGGCATTCTTTGGTATTTCCACTATTCCCAGTGGTGGAAATCAATTCAGATGACCAAGAGCACTTGCGAACAGTGCACTGAGCTTCATTCTAACAAATTTCAGTGACTATGCAGCTTTCTGCATAGCAACTATATTTGATGCTATCAACTATATTCCTGCCATACTGATGGAAATCTCTGTGGATAAGGATGCTGTCAAGAGACTATTGCTATTTTAAAACATTCAGCACTTCTAAAAACATTATTGGCTGTTGTTCACTTACTTTGCATTGTCTCATTCCTTTTGTAAGCCCCAGATTAGGACCCAGTGTAGTTAAGGATAGTAGCATGCTTATTAATAAACTTTGGGTCTTCCTTCTCAGGAAAAAATGATTGCTTTCCCAGCTTTCTTCAAATAATATCTTGGTGCAGTTACTCTAAGGGTTATGAATATTAAGTGTTCCCTTAAGGGATGTAGCTAGCATATTGAAATCCTTAAGCAAATTACAGAATAGATTATAAAATCCATTCACTGGGGAGAAAGGAGGGGTTCAGTTTTTTAAAGAACATTTTGCTCTTTTAAAAACAAGTTTAGTTAATCAATCATGGTAGCATAATACTCACAGAGGAAACTTCTATCTCAAGATCTAATGGTGCCCAACAAAGAAACTAGGAAAGGTATCTACTGAGAATATTTAGATGAGAATATAAAGGAATAGTTGATGCTTTAAAGATAAGTATCAGTTCAGTCACTCAGTCTTGTCTTAACTCTTTGTCACCCATGGACTGCAGCACTCCAGGCTTCCCTGGCCATCACTAACTCCTGAAGCTTGCTCAAACTCATGTATATCCAGCCAATGATGCCATCCAACCATGTCATTCTCTGCCATCCCCTTATCCTCCTGCCTTCAATCTTTCCCAGCATCAGGGTCATTTCCAATGAGTCAGCTCTTCACACCAGGAGGCCAAAGTATTGGAGCTTCAGCTTCAACTTCAGCATTAGTTCTTCCAATGAATATTCATGACTGATTTTCTTTAGGATTGACTGGTTGGATTTCCTTGCAGTCCAATGGACTCTTAAGAGTCTTATCCAATGCTACAGTTCAAAAACATCAATTCTTCAGCACTCAAATTTCTTTATAGTACAACTCTCACATTCACATGCGAATACTGGAACAATCATAGCTTTGACTAGATGGATCTTTGTAATATAAAGGTGGATCTTTTTAATAAGCTAGGTTCGTCATAGCTTTTCTTCCAATGGACAAGTGTCTTTTAATTTCATGGCTGCAGTCACCATCTGCAGTGATTTTGTAGCCCGCCAAAATAAAGTCTCTCACTGTTTCCATTGTTTTCCCATCTATTTGCCATGAAATGATGGGACCGGATGCCATGAACTTAGTTTTTTGTATGCTGAGTTTTAAGCCAGCTCTTCACTTTTCTCTTTCACCTTCATTAAGAAGCTCTTTAGTTCCTCTTCACTTTCCGCCATAAGGGTGTTATCTGCATATTTGGGGTTATTGATATTTCTCCCAGCAATCTTGATTCCAGCTTGTGCTTCATCCAAACAAAGATACATATACCTATTGTTAAACTTAGAAATTTTAACCTATGTAAAATCTCATGCTTCATTAAGGCATATTGATATCCCTAAAGAATGGCCCATCTTGCATGGTGAAGTGTTCTGGAGATTTTTCTTTGAAAACATTTTTCCTTTCATTTAATCTTTGAGTTATATTAAAAATTAGAGTTGTACAACTAAAGAAAAATGGCACAAAATTATTCCTATAGGCAGAAGTTTAAAGAAAAACAATGCATGTTGAAGTTACAGGTCCAATGTAATTTTCTCAACCACTAGAAACAATTCACCCTCAGAATACTTAATTACTCCTCAGTCACTCCTTACTTCCCAACAATTTAAGTTTATAGTAGTTAGGAGAATGTTTTTCATTTCTTTTAAAATGGAAATATGTACAAATGCTGCCACCACTGAGCAGTGTTCAGTTGACCCTATGGACTGTAGCCCACCAGGCTCTTCTGCTCGTGGAATTTTCCAGGAAAGAATATTGGGATAGGTTGCTATTTTGTCCTTCATTGTACAAATGAGATACAAGTAAATGCTTAAGGCATATCTTAAATGGCTTAAATGAAAGTAATATCAACAAATGTTACCAAGTGTATTATCAACATATGATATCAAATTTAACTTTAAATTTCATTTTAAGAACAAAGGAAGTGATTCTTTATTTGTTACAAGAATATATAATTATAAATATATAATATAATAATTCTTTGTTTATGTTATCTTCTGAAAAAATCATGTAACATATATCAAAGAAATGAAAAATATAGCAAAAAAGTATCTACAGCTACAGATATGTATCTGTCACATTTCAAATCCTTTATTATCTCTGATTTTTACAAAAGAAAGTAGCATTTGATATCTCCAAGATTTATAGCTACTGACACACATCTAAATTATCAAGTATAAGCTAGAAGATTTTATCACATAGCAACAGCTTAAGGAGATGATAACATCTGCTTATGAAAAATACTGTACATTTCAACTGAGGCACTCAAGAGGATTGTAGGGGCACATTTTCATCTATTATGTAAATTAAAATATCTCTATTTCTTGAGCCAATAAATGCACTAAAGGGACTATAGACTTTATGATTCATTGACAGTGATATACTGAAATATTCTACACAGTTAGCTGACTTTATGAGGTTTAATTCTCAGTTCAGAAACTAACAGTAATAATTTTGGCACACATTCTAAATTAGCATAAATGCTCATGGCAGCAGTACTAATGTAAAAGTGACAGTGATGCATACCGGACTACTAAAAGTCAAGAACGAGTGAAGTTGAGTAAGTAAAGGAAAAACCTATAGGCCTTTAAAGCAATATTCATACTTTCCGAAGGCAAACAGTAATTTACTACTTAATTTTTATATCAGGTCATGAATAATAAAGAATCCACATTATACTAATTCATTATAACCAATTCTGTTTCAAAATAGTTTACATGTTGGGAGAAAAAAATTGCATTAATAAGATGGAGGTGCTGGTTTATTACAGCTAGTAATGGTTGTGAGCCTTTCATAACTTTGCCCAGGGCACTGCCAGTAACAAGCAAATGAATTTCTCTGAACAGCTATCATTTACTACAATACTTAACCAAAATATTGCCTTAATTTGACTGCAACACAAAACTCTATAACAATCTGTGAAAACTTGAAACTGTTCATTGTGTGTTTCAAAGAAACAGAATAGACTTTTCAAAGTTTCTCAATTATTAGTTCCTGAGGAGGTTAACTGCAAAGATGATACAGATATTTCTGAATTATTTTATTCTAAAAATCAAGAACATTTAGATATTATGGAGATCATGTTACTTATTCTGGATATATTGTAGAGAATCCCTGTTGCCTACTGTGAACCTTTGTATCCAAGAAGCTTAATAGACATAATTTATGATTTACTCTAGAATAGTCAGTGATGTCAGAGGTAATCCTCTGATTCTTCATGAATCAGACACTGAATGAACACAAACTATGAGGATGGGACTTTGTCAAGGCACTTCAGTCATGATAAAGAAATAAGTATGAGAAGGAAAGGGCTATATAATACACAAAGGGTTGTATAATATACATAGGGATAAAGTAGAGGATGAAACTGGCTAGTGGAAAGGGTGAACAAGTCTTTAGTATAAAATACAAGCTACATCCGAATGTTTATGGATACATGAGCTGAAGATTTTTTATAAAAAGTAATAGACTCTTAATTATTGCTAATATAAACATTTATTATGAACTCACTATTTATCAAGTACCATCTTTAGCATTATATATACAAAATATATATAGTCTATGATGTTAATAATCTTTCCTCTGCTTTACAGATGAAGAAAGTAAGACAATAGGTTTACCAAAGGTCACAGTTAATAATGTTAGAGATGGGATTCAAATACTGTAAGTTAACGTTGAGGACTTTCATTCCTAATGCATGCAAGATGTAGCAGAATGAAGTTATTTATGTGTAATTTTCCCACATTAAAGGAAGAGGAACAAAAATGAAAATGCTTGTGGGACTAAAGATTAAAATCTAGAGTGGAAATATGCAAATTTTTCATAGTCATAAAAGAAAAGCAAAAATGATCATGCAGATAGAATTTGAGACAACAGTTTGGAAATGGAAATACTATAAAACTAAAGTGACTAACATGTGACATTATATTTAATGCTTATAACAATCTTGTGTATTAAGCCCTATTAATAGCCCCACATGAGGGGATGAAAGCTGAAAGTGGTTAAGGAACTTGGTCATACAGCAAGTGTTAGAGCTGTTATTTTTCATTGCTTCCATATACATTCGTAAAAGTTCAGAGTAGATAATATCTCACCTTTCTGGTATAAAGCATATTAATTGTAATTTACACCTGTTTTTCTATAGACCATTTCCTTCCACTGGGGGTGGGCATTTCTTTTTATGCATGTGTTCCCCTTCCAGAACCCCCCTCCCACCTCCCTCCCAATTCCATCTCTCTGGGTCATCCCAGTGCACCATTTTTTAAATAGTTATATTGTGATACTTATAAACCATAAAGTTTATTTTTTTAAAGTGTACAATTCAATGGTTTTTAGAGTAATCACAGAGTTGTGTGACCATCATCATTAACTGATTTCAGGATATTTTTTTCATCACAAAAAGAAACATCCAACCCATTAATAGTCACTCTTCATCTCCTCCCTTTCAAGTTCTAAGCAACCACTCAGTTTTCTGTCTTGTATATTTCAATATTTTAGACATTTCATATCCTTCCCTTGATGCTGGGATTTTTAAAAACTCATTCTTCTTCAAAGGGTTTCTCTTAGTTTCTATATTTTACTTTTGGATGTCTTACAGCATCATGAAGAGTCTGAAACAGACAAACCTATTTCAGTAGAAAACCAATTTCCACATAGGTTATGCAGTTTTATTTTCAAATAGACTTAAAAATGAAATTAGGGAAGTGACAAGATAATGTTGTGGAAAGAGTCATATTGTCAAGCAAGTAACCTCTGTTGCCTATTATCGGGAGTAGAAGTCTGAGAACTTCGGCCAAGTGCATCTTAATATCAACATTACTAAGGAAAATAACAACCAAACACTGGGTGAAAAAATGCTTTACTCACATCGAGAAGAGGCAGGAGAAGATCAATTTCAGTAGTGGACATAGTCTCCCATGACCAGTGAGTCCCTCTCAGTAGCAGACCATTTCATGCTGCAGCAGAAAGACTATCCCCTTCCAAAATGGGACAGATACAGCAGAGTGATTGGTCATGTGCCATATGGTACACATAGTTAAACCTAACAATGGAACACACCTTGAATATGAGCCAAGAAATGATATTTCTACACAAGGTGATAAGCCCAGCATAAGCTGTGACAACTTATCTCTTAGGAAGTATTCCAGGACCAATGTCCATTCGTATGAGACCAAGTGGAAGTCAAAAGCCTGAATGTCAGACTACTTTTTCCCAGCACATAGTCATAAAACCTAGGTTAAGCCCCTAGTCTTTCATTTAATAATTTTGTTCAGGTAATAAATATTTGTTGAAATGTACCAAGCACAAAGTTTGTGCATGTGTGGGTATATTTGTGCATGCAAATGTGGGTCTAAAGAAACTCTATTTTCAAAATATTTATAATCAAGTAAATAGATATGATATTCAATAAATTTTTCAAAAGATAGTACAGAGTTAGAAATATGCATGCACTCTTTTGAAAGGACAAAGAAGAAGCACTTAGTTGAACATTTGAAGGTTGGGAGAATGTTAAATCAAAAATTATTAGAAGAAATGGGATGATTCCCTGTATTATCTCCAGGATGTCAATTTACTTCTTAAAAAATCTGGGCTTTACTTTTTTTAAGGTGAGATGCTTAGAAAAATGATCTTTTCTTTCAGTTCCATAATACTGAATGAGGGAAGGAATATTCTTATCTACACCCCTCACTCCCAACATCAAAAACGAAATAGAAACCAAGAAAAATTACTTATTTAAAATATACTTAGGCCTGAGGGATTTGAGATGAAATATTTTAATTAATTAGGACTTCTTTGGGGGTATTTATCATGCATGCATTTATTCATTCAACTATACTAAATACATACTAGTACTAACTACTGGTGTTACAAATTGGCAAAAAACTAGATAATTTCTCAATGTTGATATTTCTCAACTTTAGTAGCTTTCAGTACATTAGAGTGTATTTCATATTTTAGAAGCTTCAGTTTTCTAGTGTACCAGTTTTCTCATGCTTGGAAAAAATGTAAGAATACTATATTTGTTTCAGAGAAATGTGAGGGGTTTATAACAAATTAATCATCAATGATACTTGCTTAAGAATTTTAATAACAGATTTATGCAGTTCACCAATTGCTTTACTTACTCAAGACAAATGTTTAGGCTTTCCTGTTGGCTCAGATGGTAAAAAAAAAATCCTTTTGCCAATGCCTACGAATGCAAGAGATGCTTGTTCAGTCCCTGGGCCAGGAAGATAAATGCTGGAGAAGGAAATGGCAACCTACTCCAGTAGTCTTGCCTAGGAAATCTGGTCCATGGGATAGCAAAGAGTTGGACATGACTTAATGACTAAACACCAAGAACAAAACAAATGTGTAAAAATTATTTTTATACACAGCTTTTTTTAAAATATAGTAATGTCTGTGTTCTAGATCAGCTCAGTTCAGTTGCTCAGTCGTGTCCAATTTTTTGCAACCCCATGGACTGCAGCACACCAAGCTTCCCTATCCATCACCAACTTCAAGAACTTACTCAAACGAATGTCCATAAAGTTGATGATGTCATCCTAACGTCTCATCCTCTCGTCCCCTTCTCCTGCCACCTTCAATATTTCCCAACATCAGGGCATTTTCCAATGAGTCAGTTCTTCCCAACAGGTAGCCAAAGTATTGGAGTTTCAGCTGCTGCATCAGTTCTTCCAATAAATCCTCAGGACTGATTTCCTTTATGATTGACTGGTTGGATCTCCTTGCAGTCCAAGGGATTCTTAAGAGTCTTCTCCAATACCACAGTTCAAAAGCATCAATTCTTCGGTGCTCAGCTTTCTTTATAGTCCAACTCTCACATCCATACACGACTACTGGAAAAACCATAGCTTTGAATAGACAGACATTTGTTAGAAAAGTAACGTCTCTGCTTTTTAATATGCTGTCTAGGCTGATCATAGGTTCTCTGCCAAGGAGGAAGCATCTTTTAATTTCATGGCTGCAGTCACCATCCGCAGTGATTTTGAAGCCCCATAAAATAAAGCCTGTCATTGTTTCCATTGTTTCCCCATCTATTTGCCATGAAGTGATGGGACCAGATTGCATGATTTTAGTTTTCTGAATGTTGAGCTTTAAGCCAACTTTTTCACTCTCCTCCTTCACTTTCATCAAGAGGCTCTTTAGCTCTTCTTCACTTTCTGCCATAAGAATGATGTCATCTGAATATCTAAGGTTATTGATATTTCTCCTGGCAATCTTGATTCCAGCTTGTGCTTCATCCAGCCCAGTGTTTCGCATGATATACTCTGCATATAAGTTAATTAAGCAGGATGACAATACACATGCTTGATATATTCTGTTCCAGATTTGTAACCAGTCTGCTGTTCCATGTCCAGTTATAACTGTTGCATTTTGACCTACATACAGATTTCTTAGGAAGCAGGTCAAGTGGTCTGATATTTTCATCTCTTTAAGAATTTTCCATAGTTTGTTGTGATCCACACAGTCAAAGGCGTTGGTATAGTCAATAAAGCAGAAATAGATGTTTTTTTTTTTTCTGGAACTCTCCTGCTTTTTCAATGATGCAATGGATGTTGGCAATTTGATCTCTGCTTCCTCTGCCTTTTCTAAATCCAGCTTGAATATCTGGAAGTTCAAGGTTCACGTACTATTGAAGCCTAGCTTGGAGAATTTTGAGCATTACTTTCCTAGCATGTGAGATGAGTGTAATGGTGCAGTAGTTTGAACATTCTTTGGCATTGCCTTTATTTGGGATTGGAATGAAAATTGACATTTTCCAGTCCTGTGATCACTGCTGAGTTCTCCAAATTTTCTGGCATATTGAGTGCAGCACTTCCACAGCATCCATCTTTTAGGATTTGAAATAACTCAACTGGGGTTTTATTTATTTATTTATTTATTTATTATTTTTTTTGTCATACATTGTCATGATATCACCATCGGTTTACATATGCTTTCCCTCCGGAACCCCCCTCCCTCCTTCCTGCCCCCAAGGAAATCTCGCTGCACCAGTCCCGAGCATCAATCCTGGGCTGGCAATTGATTAGACACATGACGATTAACATGCTTCAATGCCCTTCTCCCATATCATCCCACCCTTACCCTCATCCACAAAGTCCACGAGTCTATTCTATACATCTGCGTA
>ML662909.1:1436057-1474529 GCA_007570785.1 Antilocapra americana
TGTATGGAAATACAAAAAACCTCGTATAGCCAAAGCAATCTTGAGAAAGAAGAATGGAACTGGCGGAATCAACCTACCTGACTTTAGGCTATACTACAAATCCACAGTCATTAAGACAGTATGGTACTGGCACAAAGACAGAAACATAGATCAATGGAACAGAATAGAAAGCCCAGAGATAAATCCACGCATCTATGGACACCTTATCTTTGACAAAGGAGGCAAGAATATACAATGGAGAAAAGACAACCTCTTTAACAAGTGGTGCTGGGAAAACTGGACAGCCACTTGTAAAAGAATGAAACTAGAACACTTTCTAACACCATACACAAAGATAAACTCAAAATGGATCAAAGATCTAAGCATAAGACCAGAAACTATAAAACTCCTAGAGGATAACATAGGCAAAACACTCTCTGCTATAATCCAAAGCGGGATACTCCATGACCCACCTCCCAGAATATTGGAAATAAAAACACGAATAAACAAATGGGACCTAATTAAAATTAAAAGCTTTTGCACAACAAAGGAAACTATAAGCAAGGTGAAAAGACAGCCTTCAGAATGGGAGAAAATAATAGCCAATGAAGCAACAGACAAACAATTAATCTCAAAAATATACAAACAACTCCTGCAGCTCCATTCTAGAAAAATAAACAACCCAATTAAAAAGTGGGCCAAAGAACTTAACAGACACTTCTCCAAAGAAGATATGAAAATGGCTAACAAACATATGAAAAGATGCTCAACATCACTCATTATCAGAGAAATGCAAATCAAAACCACAATGAGGTACCACTTTACACCAGTCAGAATGGCTGCCATCCAAAAGTCTACAAGCAATAAATGCTGGAGAGGATGTGGAGAAAAGGGAACCCTCTTACACTGTTGGTGGGAATGCAAACTAGTACAGCCACTATGGAAAACAGTGTGGAGGTTCCTTAAAAAGCTGCAAATAGACCTGCCATATGACCCGGCAATCCCACTGCTGGGCATATACACCGAGGAAACCAGAATTGAAAGAGCCACATGTACCCCAATGTTCATCGCTGCATTGTTTACAATAGCTAAGACATGGAAACAACCTAGATGCCCATCAACTGATGAATGGATAAGAAAGCTGTGGTACATATACACAATGGAATATTACTCAGCATTAAAAAAAAATTCATTTGAAGCAATTCTACTCAGATGGACGAAACTGGAGCCCATTATCCAGAGTGAAGTAAGCCAGAAGCAAAAACAACAATACAGTATATTAACACATATATATGGAATTTAGAAAGACAGTAACGAGAACCCAACATGGGAGACAACAAAAGGAACGCAGATGTATAGAATAGACTCGTGGACTTTGTGGATGAGGGTAAGGGTGGGATGTTATGGCAGAAGGGCTTTGAAGCATGTTAATTGTCCTGTGTCTAATCAATCGCCAGCCCAGGTTTGATGCTCGGGACTGGTGCAGCGAGATTTCCCAGGGGGGAAGGTGGAGGGAGGGGGGTTCCGGAGGGGAAGCATATGTAAACCCATGGTGATATCATGACATTGTATGGCAAAAACTAATAAAAAAAAAAGAAAAAAAAGAAATGTCAAGTTTAAGATCCGAGTGGGATATTTACATGGAAACACATGCCAGGCCATAGGTTTCAAAATGAATGTGGAGCTTGAAGAAGGCAGCAAGACGAGAATTATAAATGTGATAGTCATCAGCCTGTTTGTGATATTTCAAACCATCTGGGAAAAGTGTAGCGAGGAAAGAGACAAAGCTTTAAGGAATAAATATAGTTAAAAAGATGGAGAGGGGCAAGTTTTGGAGAGATGTTAGGTACAAGAAAAATCAAGGGAGTGCAATATTACGATAGGCAAGGAAATAGAGTTTTTAAAATGAGATAGTGTTTATAACGGTGTTGGTGAGCAATGTCAAATGCCAAGTGAGTGTAAGAAGAAGCATTTGGATTCAAAAATAAACTCCCTTTTCATTTAAAATACAAACTAGGTTGAGGGGCAAATAACATGCCTATTAAAAAATAAAGAAAGATAGATTACACTTTTTACAAGTTTTGCCTGGGGAGGGAAGGGAAGATGTAATATGATAGTATAAATAGCAAATAAGATGTAGTGGGCTTTTTTGTTTTTATTTTTCAGGAGATGTGTATGTTTGTAACACTTTTAAATAAATAGGCTGACCACAAAATAGGTTAGACTACTGCAAGTAATTAGTTATTGAAATACTATACAAAATTAAATAGCAAAGATAACATCAGATGCTTAAAAATTTAACAGAAGACTAGCATTATTTTCCAAAGAATCACATCAGAGAAAATGAATTAATTGCCAGAACTGATTTATGAATCAGTCTTATTAGAGCAAATGAATCACCAGTGTTTAGCCTTAAGATTCTGTTCCCTATATTTTTATAATATCTTTCTTCTTCATTAGCAAATGCTTTATTGATATCTAATTCTATTCACATTTAACCTTCAGTCAGACAGAAAGTCTTATTAACATCTGGATGCCAAAGAAAGAAAATTTGGAATCTATATCTTCCGAACAGAGAATAAATTTCAAATAACTATAAAACATATTGTTCAGAAGTATTTCCAAGGAGGAAAAAATAGTAACTCTAGGCTGTACATAAATTTTTTATTGGAATACCTGCATTATTATTGAAATTTTGGCTATTCTCAAACCAGATATTTTATTGTTTTCATTGGGATTTTTTTTTCTTTGCTAAAATCTACCTTCAGCTTAGTTTCTTAGTAAAATTTACCAATACTAGTAAGGTAGATAAGAGATATCTATCAAGTACTATAAATGCACAAGAAGATCAGTGTGTTAATGAAAATACATTACAAAAGATCCATAATAAACTGAATTATTCAGATTTCAGAAATAGAAATTATAGCATTCTACTCTAAATTAGAAAAAAATAGTCTTTATTTCAGAGTTTCAAGTAAAAATTATCCATTGTACATGAATTGCCAAAATCTGATGATTCTCCCATATTTCTACTATTATCACTTTCTATTCTCTGTCTCAGTGAATTACACATTGCTGATTCAGTTGCTTTATTTACATACCTAGGAATCATCCTTGACTGTCACTCTCCTCTACATCTATTCAATCACTAAATATGTCAATTATAGCTATTCAATATTAAGTAGTTCAGACCAGATGATAGTCTATGGTGTGTGTGCTCATTTGCTCAGTTGTATCCGAGTGTTTGCAACCCCATGGACTGTAGCCCACCAGGCTCCTTTGTCCATGGGACTTCCCAGGTAATAATACTGGGGTGAGTTGCCATTTCCTACTCCAGGAGATCTTCCCCATCCAGGAATTGAACACACATCTCTTACATCTCCTGCATTGACAGGTGCATGTTCAATCCCTGGGTGGGGAAGATCACCTGGCTTATTTCAGTTTCCTAACTCACTTTCCCATCTCTAACCACATCATTCTGTTATTTAATATCAATGTTTCCTCATGGTTCTCAAAGTCTAAATTCCTTTAATGACTTACCAAGCTCTTAAGCATATGGTTCCTGTTTATCTTCCCAGCCTTATATTCCTTTGATCACTCTCTTTTTCTCATCCTTGTACTCTTTAGCTTATATCTTCAGACATACAGAATAAGGAGTTCCCCCTTTTTTATTTAATTTCCTTTCTTTAACATTTATCCAGGTTAGAAAATGCAACTTGAATACACTTTCCCCTTTCACCTAACTCCATCTTCCCTTGATGTAGCTAACACCTTCCCAAACTGAGTACCATGTTTTCTATGATGATTTCCCTTACTATCTCTTGAAAGTTTTGATTTTGTATCCCTTCAATGTTTTCTCTTAGTACCCTGAATTTAGTATTATATGATTTAACACTGAACTATTACTATTTTTGTCCATATCTTCCACTTCATGTGAGCTTCATGAAGATTGTAACTTGTGTCTACTTTGACAAATGTTCATTCATGCATTTTTTGCTATAGTAAAAACAGTGCAGTACAGAATTGATAATTGAAAGTTCAAAGTTCAACAGCAGACCTTTCACAAGTTTTTGATCTTGCATCACTGAAACTTTATACTAATTTCTCAGTTTCCCAGCATTTGGCAACCACCCTTATCTCTGCTTCTATGAGTTTGACTATTTTAGATGTCTCATGTAAGGGGAATAATGCAGTTTTTGCCCTTCTGTGACTGGCTTATTTCACTTAGCAAAATTTCCTCAGGTTTCATCCATGTTGTCACATAGGACAGTATTTCCTCCTTTTATAAAACTGAAAAATATTCTGCTGTAGGTGTATGCTACATTTTCTTTATCCTTTCTCTTGTTCATGGATTTTAAAAAATTAATTTATTTTAATTGGAGGATAATTTCTTTACAATATTGTGGTGGGTTTTGCCATACAATGACATGAATTATCCACAGGTGAACATGTGTCTGTCCATCCTAAACCCCACCTCCAACCACCCTTCCCACCCCACCCCTCTGGGTTGTCCCAGAGCACCAGCTTTGAGGGCCTTGCTTCATGAATTGAACTTGCACTGGTCATCTATTTTGCATATGGTATTATACATGTTTAAATGCTATTTTTTCAAATCATTCACCCTCTCCTTCTCCCATATAGTTCAAAAGTCTGTTGTTTACATTTGTGTCTCTTTTGCTGCCTTGCATATAGTATCATCATTATGATCTTTCTAAATTCCATATATATGCATTAATATACTGTATTGGTGTTTCTCTTTCTGACTTACTTTACTGTGTATAATAGGCTCCAGTTTCACCCACCTCATGAGAACTTACTCAAATGAATTCTTTTTTTTTTATAACTGAGTAATATTCCATTGTGTATATGTACCACAACTTTCCCATCCATTTTACTTTTTTATTGAAGTATAGCTGACTTACAATGTTGTGTTAATTTAAGACGATTCTGAATATAGCAAAGTGATTTGGTTTCGGTTTTTTTCAGCTTTTTTTTTCCATTATAGGTATTGCATATTGCAAGATACTGAATATAATTCTTTGTGGAATACAGTAGGTCTTTGCTGATTATCTATTTAATGTATAGCAGTGAGAATATGTTTACCTCAAACTCCTGATTTATTCCTCCTCTACTCTTTCCCCCTTTGGTAAACTTAAGTTTGTTTTCTATATATGTGGGTCTATTTTTGCTAGTAATATCATATGATATTTGTCTTTTTTTTGGCTTACTTCAATTAGTATGACAATCCTCAGGCCCACCTATGCTTCAGATGGCGATATTTTATTCTTTTTAATGGCTGGGTAATGTTGCATTCTATATATGTATCACATTTTCAACCACTCCTCTGCTGATGGACTTTTAAGTAGCTTCCATGTCTTGGCTTGTCTGTGGTTGTTTACGTTACTTCCACAGCTTGGCTATTGTGAATTATGCCACAATGAACATGGGAGGCAAAATATCTCTTCAAGATATTAATTTCAATTATTTTGGATAAATACCCAGAAACCAAACAGTGTTTGGTTTCATATAGTAGTTCTATTTTTTTTGAGAAATTTCTATTTTATTTTTTATAGCACCTGAACCATTTTACATTGCTACCAGCAGTGCACAAATATTTCTATATCTATACATTTTTACCAATAATTTTTATTTATTTATTTTGAAAATGGCTAACCTAACAGGTGTGAAGTGGTATTTCACTGTGCTTATGATTTGCATTTCTCTGTTGCTTAGCGATGTTGAGTGTCTTTTTATATAGTTGTTGGTCTTCTGTATGCTTTCTTTTGAAAAATGTGCATTCAAAAAAATTTTTTTCCAATTGAATTTTCAGAGTTGCTTATACATTTTGGAGAGTAATTTCTTATCAGGTATATGGTAACCAAATTTGTTTTTCCCATCTAGTACATTGGCTTTTCATTTGTTTCATAGTTTTTCTGCCATACACAGAAACTTTTTGATTGAAGTCCCACTATTTTTACTCTTGTTTCCTGTGCTTTAGGTGTTATATTCAACAAATTATCATCAAGACCAGCATCATGAAGCTTTCTATTATGTTTTCATCTTGGAGATTTACAGTAACAGGTTTTACATTTAAGTCTGTAATCCATTTGGTGTTGATTTTTTGTCTATGGTGTAAGACAAGTGCCCAAGTTATGGACTTCCCTGATGGTCTTCTGGTTAAGAATCCCCCTGGAATGCAGATGACACGGGTTCAACCCCTGGTCTGCGAATATTCCACATGCCCTGGGGAAACTAAATCAATCAAACACAACTACTGAAGCCCACATGCTCTAGAGCATATGTTCCACAACTACTGAGCATATGTGCCATAATTACTGAAGCCCATGACCCCTAGAGTCCATGCTTCACAATAAGAGAAGCTACCACAATGAGAAGGATATACAACACAACTAGAGAGTAGCCCCCCTCACCACAGTTGGAGAAACCCAGACCCCAGCAACAAAGACTCAGTGCAGTGAAATAAATAATTATATATACACGAATATTTATAAATATATATATATATATTTAAATAAGAATGGACCCATCATGAAAGCAAAAATTTAAACTATTTATGATTGAACATCTTTATCATAATGAAAGTGAAAGTGTTAGTCATTCATCTGTGTCCAATTCTTTGCATCCCCAGGCTCCTCTGTTCATGGAATTTTCAATGCAAGAATACTGGAATGGGTAGCTATTCCCTTCCCCAGGGGATCTTCCTAACCCAGAGGTAAAATCCAGATCTCCTGCATTGCAGGCAAATTCTTTAACATCTGAGTAACCAAGGAAGTCCGCTTTAACATAACAAAGGGCATATATGACAAGCCCACAGCAAATATCATTTTCAGTGGTGAAAAACTGAAAGCATTTCCTTTAAGATCAGGAACAAGATGGAGGTGTCCACTCTAGACACTACTATTCAACATAGTTTTGGGAATCCTATATATGGTAACCAGAGAGAAAAAGAAATAAAAAGAATCTAGGTTGGAAAAGAAGTAAGAGTGCCACTGTTTGAAGATTACATGATACTATACATAGGAAATCCTTAAGATGCCATGAGAAAATTACTAAAAATTGCTAGAGCTAGTCAATGAATTTAGTAAAATCACAGGATACAAAATTAATACACAAAAATTCCTCACATTCCTATACACTAACAGCCAAAAATCAGAGAAATTAAGCAAACAATCCCATTCACCATTGAAACAAAAAAGAATAAAATACCTAGGAATAAACCTACCTAAAGAGACAAAAGACCTGAATGCAGAAAACTGTAAGACACTGATGAAAGAAATCAAAGATGACACAAAGAGATGTTCTTGAACTGGGAGAATCAATGTTGTGAAAATGACTACACTACCCCCCAAAATCTACAGATTAAATGCAATCCCTATCAAATTACCAATGGCCTTTTTCAAATAACTATATATTTTTTATAGTTTGTTAGGAAACACAAACGGCTCCTAATAACCAAAACAATCTTGAGGAAGAAGAATGGAGCTGGAGGAATCAATTGTCCTGACTATACTTCAAAACTACAATAATCAACACAGTATGGTACTGGCACAAAAATAAAAATGTAGATCAATGGAATGAGATAGAAAGTCAAGAGATAAACTCATACACATACGAGCAAATTATCTTTGACAAAGGAGGCATGAATATATAATGGAGAGAAGACAGTCTCTTCAATAAGTGCTGGGAAAATTGGACAGCTGAATTTAAAGAATAAAATTAGAACACTCCTTAAGACCAAACACAAAAGTAAACTCAAAATGCATTAAAAACCTGCATGTAAGACCAGACACTTAAAAGACTTAGAGGAAAATACAGGCAGAACACTCTGACATAAATCACAGCAAGATCCTCTTTGATCCACCTCCTCGAGGAAGGGAAATAACAAAAATAAACAAACGGGACCTAATAAAACTTAAAAAAAATGTTTCATTTTTAACTATAAGCAATATGAACTATATATTCTCTCAGAAGGGGAGAATATAATTGCAAATGAAGCAACTCACAAAATGCAGAAGTGACAAAATCTCCAAATTATAGAAGCAGATCATGCAGCTCAATATCAGAAAAACAAACAACCCAATGAAATGGACAAAAGATCTAAACAGGCATTTCTCCAAAGAAGACAGAGATAGCCAATAAACACATAAAAATGCTCAACATCACTCATTATTAGATAAATACAAATCAAAACTAGAATGAGAGGTCATCTCACACTAGTCAGAATGGCTATCATCAAAAAATCTACAAATAAATGATGGGAGGGAATATGGAGAAAAAGAAACCCTCCTTCACCATTGGTGGGAATACAAATTGATACAGCAACTACAGAGTACAGTACAAAGATTACCTTAAAAATATTAGGAATATAACTACCATATGACCCAGCAATCTCACTCTGGGCATATACCCTGAGAAGACCATAATTTAAAAAGACACAAGTACCATAATATTCATTGCAGCACCATTTGCAATAGTCAGGATATGGAGGTAAACTAGATGTCCATTAACAGATGAATGGATAAGAGTCTATATGGACCAATAAGATGTAGTGCATATACACAGTGGAATATTACTCAGCCATAAAAAAGAACAAAATTGAGTCAGTTGTGGTGATGAACCTATAACCTGTTATACAAAGTAAATCAGAAAAACAAATCTTGTAGATATTTTATATCCATATATTAACTGATATATATGGAATTTAGAAAAACAGTGCTGAAAAACCTATTTGATGGGCAGGAATAGAGATGCAGATGTAGAGAATGGACTTGTGCACATAACAGGGGAAGGAGAGAGTGAGACAAATTGAGAGAGTGGCATTGACATACACATTACCATGTGTAAAATAGATAGCTAGTGGGAAGATGCTATGTAACACGAGGAGTTCAGCCTGGTGCGCTGTGATGACCTAAAGAAATAGGATGGGGGAGTGGGAGGGAGATTCAAGATGGAGGGGGATATACATATATATATATATATACTACTAATACAATATTGTAAAGCAACTATTCTACAATTTAAAAAAAAAAGTATCTAAGTTCATTCTTTTACATGTGGTTATCAAGTTTTTAAGCACCATTTGTTAAAGAAACTGTACCCTTTCTTTCCCCATTGTGTATTCTTGACACTGTTGAGGATCATTTTATTACATATATGTAGATTTATTTTGGTTCTTTTAATTCTATTACATTGATTTGTATATCTGGTTTTATGCCAGTACTATATTGTTTTGATTACTGTAGCTTTGTAATATATTTTAAAATCTAGAAAAATGAGGCTACTGGCTTTGTTCTTCATTCTCCAGATTTTTTAGCTCTTTGGGGATTTACTGTAGCTCCATATGGACTTAAAAAACTTAAAAATGTTTTTTCTATTTCTGTAAAAAATAGTCTTTGAAATTTTCATAGGGATTTTAATGAATAATGACATTATTTTAGGCAGTATTGATACTTTAATAATATTATATCTTCAGTCCATGAACATGGGATGTCTTTTTCCTTTAGCTGTGTCTTTTTCTATGACTGTTTTGTAGTTTTTAATGGGTAAATCTTTCATCTCCTTGGTTACATTTATTCTTAAATATTTTATTGTATATGATGTTACTGTGTATAGAATTTCCCCCCTTAATTTCACTTTCAGTTTGTTCATCCTTAGTGTATAGAAAAACAATTAATATTTGCATGTTCATTTTATAATCTTCAACTTTACCAAACTTTATGAAATTCTCTTAATTCTAATAGATTTTTTAATATATTACCTTATGTTGAGGTAATTTCCTTCTATTCCTAACTGTTTTTTTCTTTTTTTATGAAAGTATATTGAATTTTGTCAAATTATTTTCCTATATCTATTGAGATAATCATGTGATTTTAAACTTTATTGCATTAATATGTATCATGTTGATGGATTTTCAAAAGTTGAAACACTCTTCCACCCCAGGCAATCCTAGATGGTCATGGTGTAAATTTTTTTTTAACATAATGTTTATTTTGGTTTGCTAGTATGTTGTTGAGGATATTTGCATGTATGTTTATCAGGGATGTTGTCCTGTAGTTTTCTTTTCTCATAGTGTCTTTCTCTAATTTTGTTATCAAGATAATATTTATCAAAAAGTGAGTTTGGAAGTGTTCTCTTCAATTTTTTGGAAGTGTTTGAGAAAGATAGATGTTTATTATTTTTTAAATGTTTGGTAGAATTCTTCAGTGAAACTCCCTTGTTCTCGAATTTTCCCTTTTGGGAAGCTTTTGATTACTGATTCAATCTCCCTACTAGTTAGAAGTCTGTTCAGATTTTCTATAGTTCATGATTCAGTATCAACAGGTTGTATATTTTAGGAATTTATCCCTTTCTCCTAGGTTATCCAATTTGTTGGCATATAATCAACCCTAGTAGTATCTTTTCATCCATTTCATTTCTGTGGCATTAGTTGTATTAATGCCACTTTTAAAGTTTTGTTTATTTAAGTGTTCCCTTAGTCCAGCTAAAGGTTTGTTCGATTTATGTTTTTAAACCTTTTAGTTTCATTGATATTTCTACTATTTTTCTATCTTCCATCTCATTTATATTTTCTGTAACTTCGCCCCCCCCCCTCCCGCCCCCCCCCCCCATCCCTGCTACCATTTTCTAATGTAGGGCATACTTTGTTCTTCTTTCTCTGGTTTAACAAGGCACAAAGTTAGGTTGATTATCTAAAATCGTTTTACTTTAAATGTTGGTATTTATCAGTATAAATTTCCCTGTTACTACCACTTTGGCTGCAGCCCATAAATTTTGGTATGTTGTGTTTACATTTTTGTTTGTCTCAAGATATTTTCTTTCTTTTTGATTTCTTCTTTGCAGAGTTGTTTAACAGTGTGCTGTTCTATTTCCACACATTTGTGAATTTTTAAGTGTTTCTTCTGCTTTTAATGTCTAGATCATTTCTCTGTAGTCTGTAAACGTTCTTGGCATGAAATCAGTCTTCTTAATTTTATTAAGACTTACCTACTGACTTTATGTGATCCCTCTTATAGGATGTTCTATGTGCATTTGGGAAGAGTGTATATTTTACTTCTGTTGAGTAAAATGTTTGTAGAGACCATGTAGGTCAATTTGGACTGTAGTGTTTTACAAGTCTTCTGTTTCCTTGTTTATCTCTCTCTGAATAGTCTCTTCATTATTCAAATTGGGGTACTGAAATTCCCTACTATTATTGTATTGTTGTTTTCCCTTCACTTCTATCGTTTTCATTATGTATTTGGATGCTCTGATGTTGGGTATATAAATGTATATAATACCACCTTGGTGTGTTAAACATTTTGTCATTATATAATGTCATTCTTGGCCTTTTTTGATAGCTTTGGTATAACATCTATTTTGTCTGAGATAAATATGGCTGCTTCTGTTCTCTGGTTAACATTTGTATGGAATGTTGTTTTCCATCCTTTCCTTTTTAGCCTATGTGTGCTTATAAATTTAAAGCTTGTGTGTGTGTGTGTGTGTGTGTGTGTGTGTGTGTGCGTGTGTGTGTAGTATGCATAATATAATATATATAGTTTGTATAATATATACTAGACATGTATAAGAAATATATATATATTATATGTAAAGATAATATATGTAAGAGCAATATTACATAGGAACCTGGAATGTTAGGACTGTGAATCAAGGTAAGTTAGAAGTGGTCAACAGGAGATGGCCATAGTGAACATTGACATTTTAGGAATCAGTGAACTAAAATGGACTGGAATGGTCAAATTTAATTCAGATGATCATTATATCTACTACTGTCAGAAAGAATCCCTTAGAAGAAAAGGAGTAGCCCTCATAGTCAATGAGAGTCCAAAATGCAGTACTTGGGTGCAATCTAAAAAATGACAGAATGATTTTGTGCATTTCTAAGGCAAACCATTCAGTATAAGAGTAATCCAAGTAATTCTGGAGAAGCTGAAGTTGAAAAGTTCTGTGAAGACCTACAAGACCTTCTAGAACTAACACCCCCAAAAGATGTCTTCTTCATCATGGGGCCTGGAATGTAAAAGTAAGAAGTCAAGAGATACCTGGAGTTACAGGCAAATTTGGCCTTGGAGCACAAAATGAGGCAGGGAAAATGCTAACAGAGTTTTGCCAAGATAATGCACTGATTATAGCAAATACCCTTTTCCAGCAACATAAGAGAAGACTCTACGCATGGACATCACCAGATGGTCAATACTGAAATCAGATTAATTTCAGCAACAAAAGATGGGGAAGCTTTATACAGTCAGTAAAAACAAGACTGGGAGATGACTGTGGCTCAGATCACGAACTCCTTATTGCCAAATTCAGACTTATATTGAATAAAGTAGGGAAAAACACTTGACCATTCAGGTATGACCTAAATCAAATTCCTTACGATTATGCAGTGGAAGTGACAAAAGATTCAAGGGATTAGATCTGATAGAGTGCCTGAAGAACTATGAACAGAGGTTTGTCACATTGTTGAAAAGGCAGTTATCAAAACCATCCCCAAGGAGAAGAAATGTAAAAAGGCAAAGTGGTTGTGTGAGGAGACCTTACAAATAGCTGAGAAAAGAAGAGAAGCTAAAGGCAAAGGAGAAAAGGACAGCTATGCCCATTTGAATGCAGAGGCCAAAGATTAGCAAGGAGAGATAAGAAAGCCTCCCTCAGTGATAAATGCAAAGAAATAGAGGAAAACAATAGAATGGTAAAGACTAGAGATCTCTTCAAGAAAATTAGAGACACGAAGGGAACATTTCATGCAAAGGTTGGCACAATAAAAATAAAAGCCAGTAATGGTATGGACCTAACAGAAGCAGAAGATATTAAGAAGACATGGCAAGAATACACAGAATAACTATGCAAAAAAGATCTTCATGACCTAGATAACTGCAATGGTGTTATCACTCACCTAGATCAGACATCCTGGAATGTGAAGTCAAATGAGCCTTAGGAAGCATCAGTATGAACAAAGCTAGTGGAGGTTTTGGAATTCCAGTTGAGCTATCTCAAATCCTAAAAGATGATGCTGTTGAAGTGATGCACTCAATATGCCAGCAAATATGGAAAACTCAGCAGTGGCCACAGGACTGGAAAAGGTCAGTTTCCATTCCAATCTCAAAAAAGGCAATGCCAAAGAATGTTCAAACTATTACACAGTTGGATTCATCTCACACACTAGCAAAGCAATGATAAAAATTCTCAAAGCAAGGTTTCAACAAACATGAACTGTGAACTTCCAGATGCTCAAGATGGATTTAGAAAAGGCAAAGGAACCAGAGATTAATTTGCCAACATCCATTGGATCATAGAAAGAGCAAGAGAGTTCCAGAAAAAAATTTCATTTATTGATTATGCCAAATTCTTTTACTGTGTAGATCACAACAAACTGGAAAATTCTTCAAGAGATGGGACTACCAGACCACCTGACCTGCCTCCTGAGAAATCTGTATGCAGTTCAAGAAGCAACCATTAGAACCAGACATGAAACAACAGACTGGTTCCAAATCAGGAAAGGATATGTCAAGGCTGTATATTGTCACCCTGCTTATATAACGTATTTACAGAGTACATCATGAAAAATGCCAGGCTGCATGAAGCACAAGCTGGAATCAAGATTTCCCGGAGAAATATCAACAACTTCAGATATGCAGATGACATCATCCTTATAGGAGAAAGTGAAGAGGAACTAAAGAGCCTTTTGATGAAAGTGAAAGAGGAGAGTGGAAAAGCCAGCTTACAACTCAACATTCAAAAAACTAAGGTCATGGCATCCAGTCCCATAACTCTATGGCAAAGAGATGAGGAAACAACAGGAAAATGGTAAATTTTATTTTGTTAGGGCTCCAAAATCACAGCAGATGGTGACTGCAGCCATGGAATTAAAAGACACTTGCTCCTTGGAGGAAAAGCTATGACCAACCTAGACAGCATATTAAAAAGCAGAGACACAGGAAAGAGGTTCAGAAGGGAGGTCATTTATGTATACCTATGGCTGATTCATGTTGAGGTTTGACAGAAAAGAACAAAATTGGTAAAGCAATTATCCTTCAGTAAAAAAATAAATTAAAAACTAAAAAAAAAAAGGAGAGACATTACTTTGCCAAAAAATGTCTGTCTAGTCAAAGCGATGGTTTTTCCAGTAGTCATGTAAGGATGTGAGAGTTGGAGTATAAAGAAAGCAGCTCACTGAAGAATTGATGCTTTTGAACTGTGGTGTTGGATAAGACTCTTGATAGTCCATTGGACTGCAAGGAGATCAAACCAGTCTATCTTAAAGGAAATCAGCCCTGAATATTCACTGGAAGGACTGATGCTGAAGCTGAAACTCCAATACTTTGGCCTCCTGATGCAAAGAACTGACTCATTGCAAAAGAATAAGGAGAACTGGACGACAGAGGATGTAATGTTTGAATGGCATCATCAACATGATAGACATGAGTTTGAGCAAACCCCGGGAGTTGGTGATGGACAGGGAAGCCTGGCATGCTGCAGTCCATGGGGTCACAAAGATTCTTATATGACTGAGCGACTGAACTGATTTTATATATATATGTTAGAAAATACGAATTTTTGTCTAGGTAAAATTTTCATGACATTTTGATTCTACTTATTTGACTTAGTATGTATATAATGCTAGATTTCTAATCTATATTCACTCACAATTTTTATATAATCCCATGCATTTTGGCATCTAGTAAATATTACTACTGAAATCTAGAAAGTTTATTGTATAAGTGATCAAAAATATTTGAATGAGGCTTGAACCTTCTTATCCATTTCTGAGAATATAAATAAATATTCTGTTGTAAAAACCAGGAAATTATCATGTGATACAGTATCATTTCTTAAGTATAGATTTTGTTTTAATCTCATAAAATTTTATACTAATGTCCATTATTTCTTTTCATACCTTATTCAAGACTCTACATTGTGTTTAATTGCATTGAGCAGCTTCAGCTGCATGAAATAAATTATGGTAAATTTTCTTTTCATTTTTATTCTATTACAAATATTTTCTAAGATTCTTTGTTATGGCTTCTAGCTAGACCCCTCATTTAAAAGCAGACATTTAATTTCCAAATACATGGGATTTTTAAAATATGTTTGCTATTAATTTCTCATGTAAATGCTTTCTTCTCTGCCATCACCCTCCATAGTTTTTCAGTCTTCTAACCCTACTGAGGCTTTCAATGGCCAAGTCAAAGATCTCTCTTGGTAAATGTCACACTGCACTTGATAATATGTGGATTATTTTCAAATATATTATTGATATTGATATCTTACATAATTTCCCAGTAATAAGAGAACAGTTTCTATTATTTCAGCATCTTTAGACCATGAAATTTGTGTACCTGGTCTTATGTCTCTGGATATGTTCCAGTGTCTCCTAGGTTATAGTCAATGGGTACTTGAATAGAATTTGTATCCTGCAGTTGTGTGAAAATTGTATAAATCTTAGTTATGACAAATTGATTCATAGTGCTTTTCAGGTCTACTATATTCTTCTAGTTCTCTGTATATTCATTCTATTAATTTTTGAGAGTTTGATATTGAAACTCCAACTAAAAATCATAATTTATCTATTTAAAATAAACAATTGTAACATATAGTGGAACTGTATGTAACTCTGTTCAGTATTTTCCAAGTCTTCTGTAAATGTGTTATCCTATTTTCATAATTTAAAAAAAAAGAAAGATAAAAAATAAAGTGAGTATCATAATCAGCATATATTTGTTTCTTGTTATTTTTGTTCACTCAGTAACTCTACTGATTTGGAATTATAATCCATTTACAATTAAAGAAATTATTGATAGGGAAGGACTTGCTGTTGTCATTTTATTGATTATTTTTCATTTGTCTTATACCTTTTTGTCTCTTTTTATCTCTAGATCTCTTCCTTTGTGTTTTGTTGCTTTCTTATAGTCACATGTTTTGCTTCTTTTATTTTCTTTTGTGTGTTGTCATTATGTATTTTTCTTTGTGGTTACCATAGTGCTTAAAAAATCTAATAGTTAAAAAATTTTAAACTGATAACTTCAAACTATACACTTTTATTTCTCAACAGATAGAGATTTTATGGTAGTAATGTCACAAATTACATCTTTTATATTGTATTTCTGTAACTTATTAATAGTCATAGTTATTTTTTATAATTTTGTATTTTGGTTTTTCTATCAGAATTAACATTGAATTGCATGCTACTATGGCATTCATATGGTAGCCTGTATTTGTCTATATATTTACCCTTACCAGTGAGCTTTATATACTTTTGTTTTCCTGTTTATAATCCCTTCACTTCAACTTAAAAGACTTCCTTTGGAATTTCTTGCGAGGTAAGTCTAGTGGTAATGAACTCTCAGCTTTTGTTTATCTGGCAAAGTCTATTTTGCCTTCATTTTTGAAGGATAATTTTGATTGCTTTTCTTTTTTGGCAGTTTTTTTTTTTATTCTCTGAATCTATTAACTGAGTCCCTTCTGGTTTGCAGGATATCTATGGAGAAGTCTGCTGATGGTTTTATGGGTGCTCTCTAATACATAAAAAGCTCTTTGATTTTTTCCTGCTGTTTTCAAAACCCTTCCTTTTGACAATTTGATTATAAAATGTGTCAGCATGGATTTCTTTGGATCATATTTAGAGAATTTTGGGTTTCTTGAATCTGAATGTTTATTTCCTTCTGCAAGTTTTGGAAGTGTTAGGTCATTATTTCTCTGAAGTTTCTGCTCCTTTCTCTCTCTCCCTTCCAGGATTCCCACAATACATATACTTGTCTGTTTGCAAGTTATTCATAAGTCCTTAAGTTTATTTCTTCCTTTTTTCATTCTTTCATTTTCTTTTTGTCTTCTGAATGGATAATTTCAAATGACTTGTCATTGTTATTGCTAACTCTTCTGTTTGATCAAGTTTGATGCTGAGCCTTTCTTGTAAATCATTTGGTTTGGTTACTTACTGTATTTTTCAGCACCAAAATTTCTGTTATTAAAAAACAGTTTTTCCTTGTTGACATTCTCAGTTTGTTCACATAGTATCATTTTTCTAAGCTCATAGAGTATGTTTACATTGTTTATTTTTAAATTTTTGTTAGATTCAGTTCAGTTCAGTCGTTCAGTCATGTCTGACTCTTTGCAACCCCATGATCCACAGCACGCCAGGCCTCCTTGTCCATCACTAACTCCCGGAGTCCACCCAAACCCATGGTCATTGAGTTGATGATGCCACCAGCCATCTCATTTTCTGTCGATCCCTTCTCCTCCTGCCCCCAATCCTTCCCAGCATCAGGGTCTTTTCTAATGAGTCAACTCTTTGCATGAGGTGGCCAAAGTATTGGAGTTTCAGCTTCAACATCAGTCCTTCCAATGAACACCCACGACTGATCTCCTTTAGGATGGACTTGTTGGATTTCCTTGTAGTCCAAGCGACTCTCAGGAGTCTTCTCCAACACCACAGCTCAAAAGCATCAATTCTTCGACGCTCAGCCTTTTTCAATGTCCAACTCTCACATCCATACATGACTACTGGAAAAACCATAGCCTTGACTAGATGAACTTTTGTTGGCAAAGTAATGTCTCTGCTTTTCAATATGCTATCCAGGCTGGCCATAACTTTCCTTCCAAGGAGTAGCTGTCTTTTGATTTCATGGCTGCAGTCACCATCTGCAGTGATTTTGGAGGTCCCCCAAATAAAATCTAACACTTTTTCCACTGTTTCCCCATCTATTTCCCATGAAGTGATGGGAACAGATGCCATGATCTTAGTTTTTTTTTTAATGTTGAGCCTTAAGCCAGCATTTTCACTCTCCTGTTTTACTTTCATCAAGAGGCTTTTTAGTTCTTCACCTTCTGCCATAAGGGCATTTTGTTAGATAGTTCATGTAATTACATTTCTTTAAGAAGTTTTTTTGAGGCTTATTTTGTTACTTTGTTTGGGCCATTTTTACTTGTTTCGTTGTATTCCTTGTAATTTTATGTTGATATCAGTGTATTTGGAAAATAACTACCTCCCTCATTCTTAATGAATTATCTTCACAGATGGGAAGAACATCCTCAATCAACTTTAGAGATTCTGGGCAACTTTAGAGATTCTGGGAGGCATGTCAAATCTTTTCTGTGGATGCGTCTTCTTTGGACTTGCGCATGTAAATTCCTAATTAGAAGGAACGGCTGTTTATGTTTTTGTTTTTCCCAGGCATTTATAATATCTTGCTCCCTCTGGTGTTTGTCTGTAATACTGCATGTCCTCTGGAGCAGGAGCAGTATAACCCCCGCTCCCTTTTATTTTTTTTCCCAGTGTTCCTCTGGTATCTGCAGTATACTGGATTTTATCATCACTGTGACACATGTTAGACTGAGACTAGTCCCTCACACGGCCCACTTAAAAGTGAATGTTGTACATGAGTTTCAGTCCTTCCCTCCCACAAGATAAGCCATGGCTGTGATTTTTCCCAACCAGGTTGTGCTGAGCCAGGGGGAGGGGGTCTGATAGTGAGTGGGTGAGAGTCCTAACATTCCTCTTTAATCTCAGCAGTCTGCAGACATCTAGAGTATACTATCTCTCTCCAGTGCTTGGAACCTGGTGGTAAATAAGGTAGTCCCATGGGCAGCTCTCTAAAAATCCAGAATTTTCTACAGATGCTTCAATTCTTTCTCTCCCTAGGGAGAAACTAGAATTTGAGGGTTTTCACCTCTGTGTTCTGTGACAGCTAGAGGGAAGGACTATGGCCAGTAAGTGCTTACTTATCCGTACCTTTGCCTTTGTTCTCAGCAACTCCCAGACTGGAGGCTTTTCCTGTCAGTGTTCAGACTGAGGCAAGAAGGAAACTAGTCCTTTGGGAAGCCTCCTTAAAATTCAGAACATTGACACAGGGACATATGCTCCTGTTCTCTCCTTCCTTCAGGGAGAAGCTGAGAACCTGAGTATTTCTTTTTAATCATGAGATACTGTGCCAGGTAGAGGGATTATGGTAAAAGGGTGCCACAAATTTTCCTACTGGCTTCAGTGCAGCTGGTTTCATGCTCAAGGGTGATATCTAGATTCCTCCAGAGGAAATTCATCCCTGTATGGTAGTTAAACCATTGTGTCTGTGGGAGGAAAACAGCTCTGAGGATTCTCATCTCACGACCTTGCTAACAGCATTTTCACACATACTTGAATTTTCTGAAATTTTATTAATGGCCATTGTATATACCATTACAAAGACCAACTAAATGTGCTATTTTTTTAACAAGGTGAGGAAATAAGTAGTTTATTATTCAAAGACATAATTTAAACCAAAACAGCAATGAGATGTCATTTCAGATGTAAAATTGGCAAATACTTTTAAAAATGAAAATGCTAATGAAGGAAATCAAACATGTACTTACAGTAGGATTATTGAAACAAATTTGTTTGTTGTGTGAGAATAATGGGATTGTCCATATTTCAGATTTTATTTTTGATAATACTTAGTTCCTATGTTTTCTATAATAAAAATGCATACTTTTATAACAAAATACTTTCAACTGAAAAAAATACTTCTAGTCTAAGATTCTCTCTAATCTTTCTCTTTATTTATTTATTTATTTTAATTGGAAGCTGATTACTTTACAATATTGTGGTGGTTTTTGCCATACATTCACATGAATGTGCTATTATAATCCTCCAATCACTTTATGTACCAAACCAACTCCACACTATCCACAGTTATATTTTTAGAAAGCAGCTCTGCTAATGTGACATACATTAAAAAAATTGAGGCATTTCTTATTTTTAAAATCTATTTTTAATTGGAGGCTGATTACTTTACAATATTGTGTTGGTTTCTGCCATACAACAATGTGAATCAGCCACAAGTCTACATATGTCCTCTCCCTCTTGAATCTCCCTCACATCTCAGGTGTTTCTTACTGATGAAGTACTGAATTCTTCAACCTAGTAGATTATAATGTCTGAATATTTCCCAAAGAATACCTTTCTATACTCTTTTCCAACTATATTACTCATATTCCTAGCCACACCAGATGACTCTAACTACATTGAATATGCTCTGAAGGTAACTGCCTCTCTTCATTTGTACATATTAATTTCATAGATTGTGAAGTTCTCTATTTTCTACCTAATTATTTAATATTCTCATCACATGGACCATTTTATTTGTCTAATTTCTTTCTACTTTTCTAGATTTTGCTCAACCCGTTTTCTCTCTCAGACTTTCACAGTTATATTATTCTTTATTTAGTCCTTCCTTTCTTTATATTCCATTTAATTTTAATTGGGACACAAATACATTACATAAAATTTACCATTACAACAATTCTTAAGTGTACAATTCAATAGTGTCAATAAAATTGACATTGTTATACATTAATCTCCAGACTTCTTTTCATCTTGCAAAACCAAAACTCCATATACAGTAAATAACAACCACCCACTTCCCCTTATTGTCAGGCCCTGAAAACTAACATCTGTGAGTTTGACTATTCTATGTAGTGATATCAGACAGTATTTGTCTTTCTGTGACTTGTCTAATTTCACTTAGCGTAATGTCCTAGTGTACATCATGTTGTAGCATGTGTCAAAAGTTCCTTACTTTTCAAGGCTAAATAATATTCTGTTGTGCACATATATCACATTTTACTTTTTATCCATCAGTGTACACTTATCAACTCTTGTGAATAATGCTACTATAAAGAGATCTAAATATACCTTGTCAAGGCCTTGCTTTCAATTATTTGCAGTATATATCCAAAAGTAGAATTGCTGGATCATGAGGTAGTTCTATTTTTAATATTTTTTGAGGAACCACCACACTGTATTCCATAGTGACTATGACTTCTACATTACCAATGATAATACTCAAGGTATTCAATTACCCCATATCCTAATTAATATTTGCCTTTGATTTTCAACATTTTGATTTTAATGTGTCTCTGGGTTTGTCTTTGAATTCTTCTGCTTATGTATAATTGAGCTTCTTATATTTGAATATTCATGCTTTTCTTCAAATCTGGAAAATTCTCAACTATTATTTCAGAGAGACATTTGCCCATTTCTCTCTTTTCCATCTGGGATTTTCATAATGTGTATTTTAATCTTCTTGATGCTGTCTGATAAGTTCCTTACACTCTATTTACTCTTTTCATTGTTTTTTTTCTTTTGTTTCCTCAGATTGGATAGTTTCAAATGATCTGTCTTAATATTAACTAATTCTTTCCTCTGAGTGTTTGAATGTAGTGTTGAACACCTCCAGTGAGTTTTTCAACTCATTATGTTCTTCAGCTATAGAATTTGTGTTTAGTTTTTTTTTTGAGTGTGTGTGTGTGATTTCTACTTCTCTATTGATATTCTCATTTTGTTCATATATCCATTTCTTGATTTCATTTAATTCTCTGTCCATGTTCCCCTTCATTGGACACACTTAAGATTGCTATTTCGAAGTCTTTGTCAAATAAATCTAGGGCTTGTTTCTTTTTAGGGTCATTTTCTGAAGATTTATTTCTCCTTCAAATGGAGCATGTTTCCCTGTTTCTTTGTATGTCTTATACTTTGTTGACAGTTAACATTTGAAAAAACAATGGCCTTTCCTAGTCTTTGCAATCTTACTCCATTCAGGGGACAGTTTGTGTGCTAGTGTGCTCAGTTGTGTCTGACTCTTTGCCACCCCGTGGGCTTTAGCCCACTAGGTTCCTCTGTCAATGGGATTTTCCAGGCAAGAATACTGGAGTGGATTGCCATTTTCTATTCCCGGGGATCTTCCTGACCCAGGGATCAAACCCAGGTCTCTTGTATCTCCAGCACTGGTAGGCAGATTCTTTACCACTGTGCCACCTGAGAAGCCCTTCCACGAACACTAGACCTTCACTAGTCAGCTCAGCGTGAACTTTCAAGATCATCTCAGCCCTTTACCTGAGAATGTATCTTCCCTGGGACCATGCATTTGATTTGGACTCCAATAATTTTTTTTTCTATATAGCTGATTTTACATATCTTAATTTCCCTAAGACTCTCACCCCTGCATCTTCTTAGGATAGTTTCCTGTTGTATTCCTCTGCCTGTAATCTCCTGTCTTTAGGTGCTTATAAGTATGCATTCCTCTTGAAATGATTTTGTGTTGTGGTTCCTGACACTTCTTTCAGCAGCCTCCAACCTTCTATTATGCCAACATGCTATTCTGTCTCCTCAGATTCACAGGAGAGAGAAACCAAGCCCTTAAGATGTCTCCAGATGAACCAGAACACTGTATGTACGTTTCACTATTTTCCTTTCATCTCAAAAGAGGAACTGGGAATTACATAGCTTCCTCCTGAAAGAATGGTGCTGCACCAGAGGCAGTGGAAAGGGTGGGTAAAACACTATAAAATTTCCTGTGTCTTCCACATGGATTTTCTTCTCAGTTAGGCATTTCTTTGGTTGCTCCAAATTGGTATCTGGTTTTGAGAGAGTGAATTCCTAGGCAGGTTGATAAGAAGTTGGGGCTCCCCAAGGAGGAGATAGGGACCTGGAATTCTCAAGAAGGAAAAAAGGACAAAAGGCTTGTTTTCCTCTACATTCCTTAGTCTTAGTCACATAAAACTTTTTTTTTTTCTTAAAGCCCAGAACTGATGATTACACAACAAACAGCTCAGTTTAAACTCTGTACTAAGGATGATATAACAACAATGTATCCTGCTTGAGGACCACTCCTCTTTCTTGAAAACCTTCTGACTAATCCTGCTATCTTAAAATGTATATTATGGGAATGGGTCTGGTTAGATCTTTCTATTTTTAAGTTCTAATCCTGTTACATTAAAATGTTAATTGCGGGAGTGGGTATGGTAAAATTTTTACAACTTTGAGTCATTCTTTTGATTTATTGTAATAACTAATTTAAAAAGTATATAACTCCCTTACTTAGACTAGTGAGGGGGGCACTCTCCATCCCCCTTCTGATGTCTATGTCAGAAGCTTTCTCTGTCCTTTTTCTTTCAGTTCCGTTCAGTTCAGTCACTCAGTCGTGTCCAATTCTTTGTGACCCCATGGACTGCAGCACGCCAGGCCTCCCTGTCCATCACCAACTCCCGGAGTTTACTCAGACTCACACCCGGTGAGGCAGTGATGCCATCCAATCATCTTTTCCTGGGTTGTCCACCTCTCCTCCCGCCTTCAATTGTTCCCAGCATCAGGGCCTTTTCAAATGTGTCAGTTCTTCCCATCAGGTGGCCAAAGTATTGGAGTTTCAGCTTCAACATCAGTTCTTCCAATGAATATTCAGGACTGATTTCATTTAGGATGGATATGTTGGATTTCCTTGCTGTTCAAGCAACTCTCAAGAGTCTTCTCCAATACCCCAGTTCAAAACATCAATTCTTCAGTGCCCAGCTTTCTTTATAGTCCAACTCTCACATCCATACATGACTACGGGGACAACCATAGCTTTGACTAGACAGACTTTTGTCAGCAAAGTAATGTTTCTTCTTTTTAATATGATGTCTAAGTTGGTCATAGCTTTTCTTCCAAGGAGCAAGCATCTTTTAGTTTCATGGCTGCAGTCACCATCTGTAGTGGTTTTGGAACCCAAAATAATAAAGTCTGACACTGTTTCCACTGTTTCCCCATCTATTTGCCGTGAAATGATGAGACCGGATGCCATGATCATAATTTTAGAATTCCTGTTGAGTTTTAAGCCACTTTTCTCATTCTCCTCTTTCACTTTCATCAAGAGGAACTTTAGTTCCTCTTTGCTTTCTACCATAAGAGTGGAATCATCTGCATATCTCAGTTTATTGATATTTCTCCCAGCAATCTTGATTCTAGCTTGTGCTTCACCCAGCCCAGCATTTCTCATGATGTACTCTGCATATAAGTTAAATGAGCAGGGTGACAGTATACAGCCTTGACGTACTCCTTTCTCAATTTGGAACCAGTCTGTTGTTCCATGTCTGGTTCTAACTGTTGCTTCTTGACCTGCATACAGATTTCTCAGGAGTCAGGTAAAGCTGTCTGTTATGGTATGCCCATCTCTTTCAGAATTTTCAAGTTCGTTGTAATCCACACAGTCAAAGGCTTTGGCATAGTCAATAAAGCTGAAGTAGATGTCTTTCTTGAATTCTCTTGCTTTTTCTATGATCCATGTGAAGCTTTTAATTTTATCTCCTACAGGTTTGTTCTGCTCTCTTGTATGTGTGCTTGTCTGTCTCTCCATCCATTTCCTGAACTTGTACAAACCATCTTGATTTCTTTCTTCCTAATCAGCATAATTTGCCTCTGCTCCTAAGGAATCTCCTGTAATCTTTTGAGGAACATTAAATATGAATTTCCATGACTGGATTTCTGCTTTTGCTTTGCTTTTTTTTAGAAAGCATTTTGTTTAAATTGGAGTTGAGTCCAAGGCCAGCTACATGTTTTTCACTCTTCAACGTACTTTGCAATGTGGTTCTGATACAATACCAGGGAAGTAAGTTCATATTTTAAAAGAGCATTCTGCTTTACACTTATAAGGAAAAAAAGAGTAAGGCAGCAATTATAAAGAATTCAAGGAACAAAAATATAGATCTAACCCCTTCTCAGTAACAGTCTAGAAGACAGGATTTTATGTACTGATAGCTGCTTTTATAAATAAAATCCATGGGAAAGCAGATTAGGAAAATTTGATGGAATATTTAGATCTTATATGTTTAGGTTATACACTTAGAGTAGCTAAAAGTTTGTCAATATATTTTTTAACCAAACCAACTCTTGGTTTCATAGATGTCTTTATATATTTTTTGTATTTTTTATTTCATTTATTTCTTCTCTGATCTTTGTTATTTTATTCCTCTACTAACTTCTGCCTTAGCTTTTCCCTTAGTTCCTTGAGGGGAAAACTTAAATTTCTTATTCTGATATATTTCCCTTTTCTTAATGTAGACATTTATCAATAAAACTCCCCAATTTAACTTGCTTTTCCACATCCATAAACTTTGGTATATTGTATTTGTATTTTCATTTGTTTCAAAGTATTTTTAACTTCACTTTTGATCTCTTCTCTGATCCACTAATCCAGAACCAGAGGCCACAGTGGCTTCTTAGTTTATGGGAGCCAGTAAGCACTGGAATGTGCGGGAAGTCTGGGGTCATAGGAGCTTACGGGGCATGTTGTGTCAAGGAGTCATTCTGTACCAGTGTAATCTTGACGTCTGAATTTTCAGGATCCTACCAGGAGCCTGAGTACACAGGAACTACTTGGATCATGGGAGCCAGTCAACTCTTGGTTGGCTTGGAGCCTGGGTTTGTTGGAGTCTGCCTGAAACTAATGCCACTTGTGGCCATTGGAACCAGCTGGTGTTGAGGTAGACTGAGAGCCTGAGTTCATAGGAGGCCCCCAGCAGCCTCATGCCATGGAAGTTGCTTGAACTTGTAGGAGCCTCCTGGGGCTGAAAAAGGTGCCTATGGTTGATAGAGCCAGCAGACACCTGGATGGGCTGGGGGTTTAAGTTTTCAGGAGACTTCTGGGAGCCTGGAACCATAGGAGTCACCAGGGTCATGAAAGCCAGCCAACACCGGGGTGAGCTAGGAGCCTGGGTTTTCTGGAGCCACCTGAGACCATGGGAAAAAGCCGGTGTTGGGGTAAACAGAGGGCCTGGGTTCCGGTAAGCCCATTGGGAGCTTGGTGCCATGAAAGCTGCCTGGGTCATGAGTGTCATCTAACCCCAGAAAGTGCTGGGATAAACTGAGAGCCTGGGTTCATAGAGGTATAAAAGGGGCCTGGTGCCACAGAAGCTGACTGGAACCAAGCACCTGGGTGAGCATGGGGCCTGGGGTCACAGGAGCTTGCCAGGAGCCTGGGTGCGAATGTGCTGAAATCACCTAAGGCCATGAGATTTTTCTAGGAGATGTTTCTAGGAGAGGATGGGCAGCAGCAGCAGCAGCAGGAGAGGATGGGAGCTAGAAACTTCTATACTGTCATTTAGCTGATATAATTCTTATTAAAACTTCAAACAAGGAAACAAATTACATATTTTAACTGTTACATAAGTATTAATAGTATAAGAACTATCATGTCTGAGAATGATAAACATTGAATAAAGGTTAGTAGTTTCCATTGGTGAGGGAGAGATGAAACAGACCAGTGAAGATTGCACAGCTTGCTTCAGTATATTTGTAATATATATTCACTAAAAATACTTGTGAAGAAAATATAGCAAAATATTCAGATTTGATAAAACTGGATAGTGGAAAAGTTTTTTTCCTTAAATTACTCTCTATACTTTATGTGTAATTGAAGGATGTTAAGTAAGAAAGTTTGTTACGTCCGTTAAGATCTTCTGGAATTTGGATCTTTAAACAATTCATTTATATGGTAACCAAAGAGTAGGATATTACATATTGTTCTGAGAAAGCTAACACCATTTGTTACATTCCAGATTTCTCTCTAAATCATTCACTCTAGCAATTGGTCTTATAGAAACTTTAACAGTAAAAACTTAGAAATAATAGATAAGTATTTACCAGGTTTTGATTTGCTTAATGAAGAAATAAACCTTGGAAATATTGAAAAACTCTGTGTAATGTTTATACAAAAGTTTCAATTGGTTGGAAAATATATTGTAAAAAGTTTTAAGGAGCCCCGTTTTTTGTCAATGTTGTTGAATAAGTAACATTTGGGTCCTTTTTGAAATTCCCCTTTAGTTTCCTGTGACTACTTGAAAATTTTTGTTGTTGTTTTCTTCTATTTTTTAAATAAGGTACCAGAGCCAAAATGAAATAATGGCCACTGTTACAACTTATTTTTGTTCCTCATATGAAGCAAAATTGTCATACTTGTGAGCTCATTATTCAATTAACTCATCGAAGATAAATCTTTTTTTCTTCCTTTTGTTAAGATAAACATGTTTTGTTCTTGTTGCAAGTGAATGTCCTTGGATATAAGTAATTAATACATCATGCGTGCTCAGTCACGTCTTACTCTTTGAGACCCCATGGACTGCACTCTCCTCTGTCCATGGAATTTCGAAAGCAAGAATACTGGAGTCGGTTACTATTTCCTACTCCAGGTGATCTTCCCAACCCAGGATGGAACCCACATCTCTTGCATTGGCAGGCTGATTCTTTACCACTGGGCCACCTGGGAAACCCAAACAACTAACACACACACATATGTGCACATGGCCATGTGCAAAACTAACTAATACAGAAGGAAAAACAAATAGTATTATTATTTTAGCACAGATTGATATTCAAGGTAAAATATTCAAAAATAAAGCTAAACAGCTTTATTCTGTTTAAAATAATAGCTTAGACATATATTTACCAGGTTTTGATTTGCGTAAAGCAAAAACAAACCTTAGAAATGTTGAAAAACTCAACTTTTCCGACAGAAAAACTTCTGGTCATTTTTTCCCCAGGATCTGAATCCTTGTAAGACGCTGTCTTCTGTGGACCAATGCCAGATAAGAGTTGATGAACTATTTTAAATTGTTCACTATTGTGTTTGAGTCAATCTTTCTTTCCAGTGGATGTCATTAGCACTATTTTTCTTTAAGGTAAAGCATCATTAAAGAGAGAGGTAATGACTTATGTTATTCCACAGGTGCTGTTGAAACAAATAGCAAATAAGAACTTTAAATTTATTATGAATGTGCCATGGAGGACAGACTTAGGAGGGACTTGGAGAAGTTGATACTTATGTATCTCTTTTATTATCACCAAAGATTATTGACAGTTTAGTTATAATGATGTGCACTTTGTTCTATTTTTAGCATAGTTTGGCTGGTAACTCACTATAATTTTAAATCAACCTTTTTCTTGTCATTTATGTTATTACTTAATGAAAGGGACAAATTGACAAATTTCATTGGTGTCTTTTGGAAGCTTCTTTTTTTGTATAGAACTGTACCTGATTTCAAAACTAGAAGTCAGTAGTGAACTGCCCCTGCCTTGATCCTCTAGGACACATATAACTTACACTGAACAGTTTGGCATATGGAAATATATGATCTAACATGTTTACCGACTCTTTAACTTACCTCTCCAACAAGATTGCAAATGCCTTGTGAATAGGAATACATATATTTCTTTTCTATCCTCACATTGTTTACCTAAAAATTCTGCACAAATTATATGGTCAAGAAACGTACATTGAATTATTTAAGACCTTGTCCACTTTTTTCTCCTATGTCACTCTGGTTCTTCTTTTCTAAATCAGAGTAAATGATTAAACACTCATTCTTTTTTATTTCTAAGTTTCTGGGTAATTTCCTTCACAGAATTTTAAGTGATTTTACTTATTTTTCAAGTAAAATAGAGAGTTTCCCATATAGAGAACCTTTTGGAACTTATTTATGATTCAAAAGTGCAGGACTCAATAGTTGTAGATAATCACACATATCAACCATCTTCACATAAGCTAACATCTGGACCTCAAGCTCTTTCCTGGTATAGTCAGCCTCCTGGGCAGTGAGCATGCCATCTCTGTGATCTGTAAATATAAACATTTCTCACTAACTGCCATACCAAGCATTTTTGTACATGCTCAGGCAAATAGCCTTCAAATTGAAGAGCTGGGCAGGGAGAAGGAAAAACATTGGGAGCTGATGCATCTCTTGAAATTAGTCATTCAAGTAGGGGAAGGAGTTTGTTTACTCTAACTTGAAAAGCTGTATGCTTTCTGAACCTCTACTTAATCAAGTTTGCTCTACAAATAACACAGTATAACTTCAAGTTGACATTTCTTTTCCTCTTTGTCATGTACAAAAGAGGCGATTTTGAAGACTATATTTCCAAAATTCAGTCTTTTGAGCAACTATTACCTGATTTATTGATCAGAATTCTTCGGTTTGCCTTTCATATTTTATTCCTTTTACGGAACAGCTGGTAGATAGACAGTTTCAATCATTTATTCACTCATTCATGTATTTATACTTTAATAGAAATTTTGCATAAAGTATATTCAAATTATATGTTGAATGGATGAACTATTTTATGTTCATTCTATTCTATACTAGCCATTTCCCCTAGATTTCATCATTTTTTCTGCTCTTTTATTCTCTCTCATACATACCCACATGCACAAAATGCCATTTTAAAAAAAGTTAACAGCAATTCCCAAGCCCTGACGTTAAAATCTCAAACATTTTATGTGACTTTGCAAGTATATCTTGTTCTTCAAATTCCTCAATCATATTTAATAGATTAACTTTCTTTTTCTCTATAGAATTCTAATTCTACTGATGAAAAATAGATTTACAATACATAATAGAAAAACAAAATAGTTGCTAACTCATATCACATCTAACAGAATAAATTTTATATTTCGTATAGACAAAGAATTTTGATAAAGCAGAATGTGACATGTAGGAATCAGTAAAACAAACGACGTGGTAAAAGGTGAGATAAGAGATATATTGTGAATTTATAACAAGTTCAGAAAGATTGTTATACAAACATGCATTTTAGAAAAAGAAAGATTTTCAATAACTTTGGTAAGAATTTTATAATTTTGCTAACATTTTATGTAAATTCAATAAAGTGTTTAAATATGTATATAAAATAATAACTTAATATTTATTTGAATGCTTACACTCTGTGACAGGTTCTATTCTAAGAACTTTAGGTATATTAACTCATTTAAAGCTCCCAATGGATCTATGAGGTAAGATTCTTTCATTATCCCCACTTTATATATGAAAAAATTATGTTATCAAAGGGATAAATAATTTGTGAAAAGTTATGTAGCTTGTAAGTAATAGAACTGGGATTTATGCCAGGGAGTCTGGCTCTAGAATCTGTGCTCTTAACTCCATTATTTACCCATCTCCCATAATAACTAAACCATTTCTTATAGCTACATCAAATTCTTTCTGTATAGCAAAGCACTTTCAAAATATTTAGTATAAATACTTTTGACCCAGAGAGATGGAATTGGGAGGGAGGTGGGAGGGGGGTTCTGGAGGGGGAACACATTTATACCTATGGCAGATTCATGTCAATGTATGGCAAAACCAACATGACGATGTAAAGAAAATAAAAAAATTAGAAATTAAAAATAAATAAATAAAATAAAATAAAATATGTATTTTTAATTTTTTTTATTTTCAAGAAAGACTTTTTTCTTTACATTATTGTGTTGGTTTTGCCATACATTGACATGAATCTGCAAAGAGTCGGACATGACTTAGCAATTAAACCACACAAAAAAAATAATTAGTAACCTTTACTTTTTAGAGTAGTTCTAGATTCATAGGAAAAGTGAGCATATAGGACAAAATTTTCCATTTATACACAGACAACCTCTGACACTAGTGATACAGTTGTTAAAATTGGTGAAACTACATTGACACATCAGGAGCCAAAATCTATAATTTATTGGTGTTGACAGTCTATGGATTTTGACAAATGTATAATGAGATGTATCCACTATGAGCATAATACTATACAGTATAGTTTTACTGCCCTTAAAATTCCTCAGTGATTTGCCTGTTCATTCCTCCCTCTTCTATATACCTAAGCAATCACAGATATTTTTATTGTTTTCATACTTCTGACTTTTCCAGAATATCATACAATATGTAACAATTTCATTGTCTTCTTTCATTTACTATATGAATTTAAGGTTTCTCCATGTCTTTTCATGGTTTGATAGCTGATTTCTTTTTAGTATAGGATAATATTCCATTATCTGGATGTACCACAGTTTATTTGTCCACTCACTTACTGAAAGTGTTTCTCAAGTGTCTCAGTGATAAAGAATCTGCCTGTCAATGCAGGAGACATGGGTTAGATCCCTAGGTCAGGAAGATTCCCTGGAGGAGGATATGGCAAACCATTCCAGTATTTTTGCCTGAAAAATCCCATGGACAGAGGAACCTGGCAGACTACAGTCCATGGGGTCTTAAAGAGTCAAATGCAAATGAGAGTGAAAAGTGAAAGAACTAATTGCTCCGTCATGTCCGACTCTTTGTGACGCTATGGACTATAACCTGTTAGGCTCCTCTGTCCATGGGATTTTCCAGGCAAGGATACTGGAATGAGTTGCCATGCCCTCCTCCAGGGGATTTTCCGACCCTGGAACTGAACCCAAGTCTCCTATGTCTCCTGCATTGCAGGCAGGTCCTTTACCCACTGAGTTATTTTAATTTTCAGTTCCCTATTGATATACAGTGTTGACCATGTTTTTATATGCTTATTTGTCATCCGTGTATCTTTTTTAGTGAAATGACCATTCGGGTCTTTGGCCAATTTTTTAAACATGTCTGTTTTCTTATTATTGAGTTAAAAAAATTGTTTTTGTATGTGTGAGATGAGTCATTTATCAGACATACCCTTTGCAAATATTTCTCTCAGTCTGTGACTTTTCTTCTCATTCTCTTGACATTGTTTTTTATAAGGCAGAAGTTTTAGTTTTAAAGAAGTCCAGTTTATCAACTTTTTTCTTTCATAGATGGGGCTTATGGTTTTGTATTTAGAAAATCATCACCATACCCAGGGTAATCTAGATATTTTCCCTATGTTTTCTTGGAGTTTAATAGTTTCATATTTTACATTTAGGTCTATGATTCACTTTGAGCTAATTTCTATGAAGAGAGTAAAGTCTGTGTCCAGATTCATTTTTTTAAACATGTTATTGTCTAGCTGTTCCAGCACCATTTGTTCAAAAATGTATCTTTTTTTCATTATATTGACTTTATGCCTTTGTCGAAGTTCAGTTGACTGTATTTACGTGGTTTTATTTCTGGGGTCTCTATTCTGTTTCATTGATCTATTTATTTATTATTTCACTAATATCCCACTGTCTTTAATAACTATAGCTTTATAGTAAGTCTTGAAGTTGGGCAGTGCCAGTCTTCTAACTTTGTTCTTATCTTTTAGTACTTAATTGATTATTCTGGATCCTTCACTTCTCCTTATATATGTTAGATTGGTTTGTCAATATCCACAAAATAACTTACTAGGGTTTTGGTTGGGATTGTTCTTAATCTATAAATCAAATTGGGAAGAAGTGACATCTTGACAACATTGAGTTTTCCTATTCATGAACATGGAGTTTTCCTATTCATTTCACTATTTATCTGGTTCTTTGATTTCTTTAATCAGTTTTATAGTTTTCCTTATATAGCTGCTATACATATTTTGCTGGAGTTTTCATTTTGGGGGCTCTAATGTAAATGAATGTTTTTAATTTCAAATTCTACTTGTTAATTTCTGGTATGTAGGAAAGTGATTGACTTTTATATATAAATGTTCCAACCTTCTACCTTGTTAAACAGTTGGCCCTCCATATCTGTGGATTCCACATCTTCAGCTTTAGTCAACTATGACTTGAAAATATTTATTTTAATTCCAGAAGTTCCATAAGAAAAATTTGAATTTGCCATGCATCAGCATTACTAACATAGCATTTATATTGTATTAGGTATTCTAAGCAAACTAGAGATGATTTAAAGTACACAGGAGGATGTCCATAGGTTATATGCAAATGCTACAGCATTTTCTAAAAGGGACATGCACAACAACAAATATTGGAATAGTTAGCTTGAATAGAGGTGTATCAACTTTATTGATATTTCAAAGAACCAGCTTTGAGTTTGATAATTTTCTCTATTGATTCACTGCTTTTAACTTCAATTATTTCTACTCTAATTATGAATAGTTGTTTTCTTCTGCTTACTTTGGATTTAATTTCTTCTTCAAAGGAGATATACAGATGGCTAACAAACACATGAAAAGATGCTCAACATCGCTCATTATTAGAGAAATGCAAATCAAAACTACAATGAGATATCACCTCACACTGGTCAGAATGCCCCTCACTGAAAAGTGTGCAAACAATAAATGCTGGAGAGAGTGTGGAGAAAAGGGAACACTCTTGCACTGTTGGTGGGAATGTAAATTGATACAGCCACTATGGAAGATGGTATGGAGATTCCTTAAAAAACTAGGAATAAAACCACCATGGGACACAGCAATCCCACTCCTAGGCGTATATACTGAGGAAACCAAAATTGAAAGAGACACATGTATCCCACTGTTCATTGAAGCACTATTTACAATAGCTAGAACATGGAAGCAACCTAGATGTCCACCAACAGATGAATGGATAAAGAAGATGTGGTATATATACATGATGGAATATTACTCAGCCATAAAAAGGAAAACATTCGAGTCAGTTCTAATGGGGTGGATGAACCTAGAACCTATTATACAGAGTGAAGTGAGTCAGAAAAAGAGAGATAAACACTGTATGCTAACACATATATATGGAATCTAGAAAAATGGTACTGAAGAATTTATTTACAGCATTGCAATGAAGAAATAGACATAGAGACTAGACTTATGGACATGGGGAGAGGGGAGGAGAGGATGAGATGTATAGAAAGAGTAACATAGAAACTTACATTACCATATGCAAAATAGATAGCCAATGGGAATTTGCTGTATGGCTCAAGAAACTCATACATGGGCTCTGTATCAACCTAGAGGGGTGGGATGGGGAGGGAGCTAGGAGGAAGGTTCAAAGGGGAGGGGATATATGTATACCTTTGGCTGATTCATGTTGAGGTTTGACAGAAAACAGCAGAATTCTGTAAGGCAATTATCCTTCAATAAAAATTAATTTTTAAAAAGTCCAAAAAAACCCCAAAAAAGAATTGTTATGTTGCTTTGGAGTATAGACTCCTTTTCATTATATATTGCCCTTCTTTATCCTTGATAGTTTTCCTTGCTCTAAAATCTACTCTGTCTGAAAGTGAATATAGCTACTCTTGTTTTCTTTGTTAAGTAAATAATTGAAATGAGAGCTGGGATTAAAGCACTGTATCATACTATATATGATTTTGTATTTAAGGAGGGTTTCTTGCAGACAATATATAGTTGGGTATTGTCTTTTGAACCACTCTTACAGTCTCTGTCTTCTAATTTGTGTATTTAGACCACGGATTATTGATTTAGTTGGTTTAATATCTACTCTGTTACTGTTTTCTGTTTGTTACATTTCTTCGTTACCCCTGTTTCTGTTTTCCAGAAGTTTTCTGCCTTTTGTGGATTTAATTGGGTATTTTATATGATTCTATTTTACTCCTTTCTTGGCATATCAAGTATACTTCTTCTGTTACTTTTTACTAATGGTTTCTCTGAAGTGTTCAGTGTACATCTACAACTAAGATAAGTTCAATTTCAAATAACACTATACCATTTCACAGATAGTATAAATACCTTAAAATAAGAAAATAGTCTTAATTCTTTTCTGCTGTCCTTTTTATCATTGCTGTCATTAATTTCATTTATATGTAAACATATATATATATAAATGTATAACCGAATCAAATACATTGTAGCTGTTACTATTTCAAACAAACTTACTCATTAGATTAACTTTAAAAAGAAAACATATTTTATTTCAATTATGCATTGTCCAATGTTTTTTTCTTCCTTTGAATCTAGACTCAAGTTTCTGATCTATATAATTTTACTTCCCTGAAGATCTTCCTATATTATTTCTTGCAAAATATATCTATTTTTAAAAATTTCCTCCATATTCTTCCTGAGTTATTCTTTTCTCTAGCCCTGAGCATATCAATCATCATATTTTTAAAAAATTCCTAGTGTGATAACTTTAACAGTCCTGTTGTGTATGATTCATTTATATTGATGGTTTTTCTGTTGACTTTTTATTTTTGTTTTTATTTATTTATTTATTTATTTATTTATTGCTTTTTAGTGTGCCTTGTAAAAGGCAGCATGATGTACTGGCAAAAAGCAACTTCAGTCAATAGACTTTTAGTAAGAGAGTGCAAAAACTTTTTATCCACACTGAGCCTCCAACAATTACACAGTTTGGGGTTTCCTACCCTGGTACAGGTTGTTGCAGAGATTTCTGCTTATGGGTTTCTGTTCATGTAAGCTGTAATTCCCTGTACCTACTTTCTGTCTATACTTTGGGGGAAAAATTGATTTGTAACCTGACTTCTCTGACTGATCCAAGAAGAATTGTTAATTTTTCAGCTTTTTTTACTTGGTTCAGTTCAGTTCAGTTGCTCAGTCGGTTCCGACTCTTTGTGACCCCATGAATCACAGCACACCAGGCTTCCCTGTCCATCATCAACTCCCGGAGTCCACCCAAACCCATGTCCATTGAGTCGGTGATGCCATTCAGCCATCTCCTCCTCTGTCATGCCCTTCTCCTCCTGCCCTGAATCCTACCCAGCATTAGGGTCTTTTCCAATGAGTCAACTCTTTGCATCAGGTGGCCAAAATATTGGAAATTCAGCTTCAACATCAGTCCTTCCAATGAACACCCAGGACTGATCTCCTTTAGGATGGACTGGTTGGATCTTCTTGCAGTCTAAGGGACTCTCAAGAGTCTTCTCCAACACCGCAGTTCAAAAGCATCAATTCTTTGGCGCTCAGCTTTCTTCACCATCCAACTCTTACATCCATACATGACCACTGGAAAAAAAATATAGCCTTGACTAGATGGACCTTTGTTGACCAAGTAACGTCTCTGCTTTTAAATATGCTATCAAGGTTGGTCATAACTTTCCTTCCAAGGAGTAGGCATTTTTTAATTTCATGGCTGCAATCACCATCTGCAGTGATTTTGGAGCCCCCCAAAGTAAAGTCTAACACTGTTTCCACTGTTTCCCCATCTATTTGCCATGAAGTGATGGGACCAGATGCCATGATCTTAGTTTTCTGAATGTTGAGCTTTAAGCCAACTTTTCCACTCTCCTGTTTCACTTTAATCAAGAGGCTTTTTAGTTCCTCTTCACTTTCTGCCATAAGGGTGGTGCCGTCTGCATATCTGAGGTTATTGATATTTCTCCCGGCAACTGTGATTCCAGCTTGTGCTTCTTCATGCCCAGTGTTTCTCATGATGTACTCTGCATATAAGTTAAATAAGCAGGATAACAATATACAGCCCTGACATACTCCTTTTCCTATTTTGAACCAGTCTGATGTTTCATATCCAGTTCTAACTGTTGCTTCCTGACCTGCATACAGGTTTCTCAAGAGACAGGTCAGATGGTCTGGTATTCCCATCCCTTTAAGAATTTTTCACAGTTTATTGTGATCCACATGGTCAAAGGCTTTGGCATAGTCAATAAAGCAGAAGTAGATGTTTTTCTGGAACACTTGCTTTTTCAATAATCCAGCTGATGTTGCCAATTTGATCTCTGGTTCCTCTGCATTTTCTAAATTTATCTTGAACATCTGGAAGTTCTCAGTTCACTTATTGCAGAAGCCTGACTTGGAGACTGTTGAGCATTAGCATGTGAGATGAGTTCAATTGTGCAGGAGTTTGAACATTCTTTGGCACTAGCACTAGCGTATGAGATGAGTTCAATTGTGCAGGAGTTTGAACATTCTTTGGCATTGCCTTTCTTTGTGATAGGAATGAAAACTGACCTTTTCCAGTCCCAGCCATTGCTGAGTTTTCCAAATTTGCTGGCATATTGAGTGCAGCACTTTCAGAGTGTCATCTTTCAGAATTTGAAATAGCTCAACTGGAATTCCATCAACTCCACTAGCTTTGTTTGTAGTGATGCTTTCTAAGGCCCACTTGACTTCACATTCCAGGATGTTTGGCTCTAGGTGAATGATCTCACTATCATGATTATCTGAGTAATGAAGATCTTTTTTGTATAGTTCTTCTGTGTATTCTTACCACCTCTTCACCATATCTTCTGCTTCTGTTAGGTCCATACAATTTCTGTCCTTGGTATGGCAGAGCAACTACACTCAAGATTTTTACAAGCAGACCAGAAGTCTTATTTTTGTTGTTATTGTTTATTGTTTTTTTTCTAGTTTGATTTCCTTTCTATTTATTTTTATATACTTGTTTTTAATTGAAAGATAGTTGCCTTACAATATTGTGTTGATTTGTGCCATATATCAACATGAATCAGCCAGCCCTAGGAAGAGACATCTTATTTTTTAAGAATACTATTTTAGATAATAGTTTTCTTATTAGTAATCTCAAAGTAATCTTCAGTTATTGATATTTAAGAAACTGAACGAACATAAATGAAGGCTTCAATGTTACTTATTCAGTTTAAATTTTTCTCTTTTTCATGATTGAAACTCTATGCTTAGAATTACATATTGGGATAATTGACCAGGCTTTTTTTTGATAATATGTTTCACTAATTTTACTATAATAGTAGTAATATATAGATTTACTATTGACAACTAGCATAAAGATATAAAATCATTAACAATAAATCTTTCTTCACATTGCTTTTATTATAGTATACAAATCCTGTACTATAACTGCATGACATTACGTTTTCTGGCACACCATACAAGTATTTCCCATTCTACTTTGCAATTTGATATGTCCAAAAATTCAAACATTAAATAAATGGTACATGTAAATAAGTTTGAGAACAGTATGGTGAAACTATTTTTAACTAAATCCTAAACTTAAGATATAATATGGCATAATGGAATGAGTCTAGCCTATGTAACCAGAATAACTTAGGTTCAAATTCTAGATTCTGCCAATTTTTAACTTTGCAACTTCAGGAAAACTATATAGAGTTTGTGTTTTTCAATTTTTAAAATCAAGATATTATGTTTATTTCTATCTTTCTTTGGCTTCCTTGCAAAGTAGTTCTTGAAGCAAAGTCTGGAATACAGGTATCCATTTAGAAGATGATTCCAGGGAATGCAAGAGAGAGTAGAGAAACTGAGAGAAGGAAGTCAATAAGCAGCATGTTGATATGTGGGTTGCTCATGCGGACAACAGATGTCCAGTCCTCTGAGATATTATATAGAATATACCTCTGAAATGCCCTGTGGAAGGACAAAAAAAAACCTGGGGGCTTCATTCAATTATTCCCATCTTCACCACTGAGGATTATTTTGTGAGAATTAAATTCCCTGCCCTTGGTGCTGCCCTGCTTTCATGGTGAGTAAGCTCCTGATCTGTACAAGAAATCTCTCAGGCAGAGAAGCAGAGTGTTTGAAGTGTTCCTGCATATGATTGAAGACGGAAGTTGCCACCATCACTGCAGGCAAATTTAAAGTGAGCAGAATGGATACAGGATGACGCTGCAATATTTAATATCATGTATAAAGAACTCAAGATCATATGTCATATAATATTTAATAGTAGTAATGTTAGTCGCTAAGGCATGTGTGACTCTTTGCAACACCGTAAACTGTATCCCATCAGGCTCCTCTGTCCATGGGATTCTCCAGGCAAGAATACTGGAGTGGGTTGCCATTCCCTTCTCCAGGAGATCTTTCCAATCTTGGGATGGAACACGGTCTCCTGCATTTCAGGCAGATTCTTTACTGATTGAGCTACATGGAAGCCCTAAGAAACTGTGGGTGTTCAGTCACGTCCAATTTTGGGGTACACCATGGACTGTAGTCTGCAAGGCTCCTCTGTCCATGGAATTCTCTAGGCAAGAATACTGGAGTGGGTTGCGTTTTCCTCTCCAGGGGAAATGGAGAGGAATTTCCCCTGCCTATTCCTGATCCAGGGATTGAACTCGCATCTTTTGCATTAGCAAGGGAATTCCTTACTACTGTGTCACCTGGGAAACCCAATATTTAAT
>ML662909.1:1474629-1526621 GCA_007570785.1 Antilocapra americana
CTTGCTTTTAGTTTACTTTGTTGTGAAGAAGCTTTTAATTTTAATTAGGTCCCATTTATTTATTTTTGCTTTTATTTCCAATATTCTGGGTGGTGGGTCATAGAGGATCCTGATTTGGTTTATGTCGGAGAGTGTTTTGCCCACTATAAAACTTCCTCTAGGAGTTTTATAGTTTTATAGTCTTATGTTTAGATCTTTGATCCATTTTGAGTTTATTTTTGTGTATGGTGTTAGAAAGTGTTCTAGTTTCATTCTTTTACAAGTGGCTGTCCAGTTTTCCCAGCACCACTTGTTAAAGAGATTGTCTTTTCTCCATTGTATATTCTTGCCTGCTTTGTCAAAGATAAGAAGTCCATAGGTGGGTGGATTTATCTCTGGGCTTTCTATTTTGTTCCATTGATCTATATTTCTGTCTTTGTGCGAGTACCATATGGCCTTGATGACTGTGGCTTTGTAGTATAGCCTAAAGTCAGGCAGGTTGATTCCTCCAGTTCCATTCTTCTTTCTCAAGATTGCTTTGGGTATTCAAGGTTTTTGTTTTTGTTTTTTGTATTTTTTTGGATTTCCATACAAATTGTGAAATTATTTGTTCTAGTTCTCTGAAAAAGACCTCTGGTAGCTTGATAGGAATTGCATTGAATCTATAGATTGCTCTGGGTAGTATACTCAAACAATTAATCTCAAAAATATACAAGCAAGTCCTGCAGCTTATTCCAGAAAAATAAACAACCCAATCAAAATGTGGGCCAAAGAACTAAACAGACATTTCTCCAAAGAAGACATAAAAATGGCTAGCAAACACATGAAAAGATGCTCAACATCACTCATTATCAGAGAAATGCAAATCAAAACCACAATGAGTTACCACTTTACACCAGTCAGAATGGCTGCCATCCAAAAGTCTACAAGCAATAAATGCTGGAGAGGATGTGGAGAAAAGGGAACCCTCTTACACTGTTGGTGGGAATGCAAACTAGTACAGCCACTATGGAGAACTGTGTGGATATTCCTTAAAAAACTGGCAATAGATCTGCCATATGACCCAGCAATTCCACTGCTGGGCATAAATACCGAGGAAAGCAGAACTGAAAGAGACACGTGTTATTACTGCATCCTGTCAAGAGGCGCATGATTTACATTTGTCCCATTACTAATATGATCGACATTAATCACTCAGTTAAGGTAGCGAGTGAGATTTTTGCACTAAAAAAGTGGCCCTTTTTTGCTCTCCTTAATTAGTACATGTTTTGCCAGGAACTGCCATGAGAATATGTAAATAATCCATTCTTCATCAAATGTTATAATCTATCACTATAATTTACTTTCATGCCTGTTTTTTTCCTAGATTTGGCAAGTGGGAGCCCCTTCAAGCTGGCTTTTATGGCCTTTTGATAGGCCCCCTTCATTCTTTGAAGATTTCCTTAGTTTCTGACATCCAAATAATGTTCTAAACGCATTTTGTACTTATGTGCCCCAACTTGGAATCTGGTATTTCTCCATGGGACTGGTTCCTGTAAGTAGAAAATAATTTTTAGAGGCCAAGTTCTGGAAGTTAGGTGTGCTCATTACCCTTGGGGTATTGCAGACCTCAGGAACTCTCAGTAGGCATGTATATAGGCATATATGCGCACCTAAATTTATTTCTATATTTATCTCTACACATTGAAAACCATGAATTTTCACTGATACTTCTAATTGGAATCCAACACCACAAGGTTCATCCTAGTTTTCCCCCTTTCTATATGTGTAATTTCCTTTTCCCACAGTGAAAAATCTGACTTCCATTATTGTTACATCATCTCTGTGATAGTCTCACAAAAGATGCATGTTCTGAATCTAATCTTGAAACAGTATGATTAACATCAAGCTCAAACTGAGAGATATTCTACAAAATAACTGGCCTATAATTTTCACAAATTCCAGGGTAATGAGCATCAGTGAAAGGCTGATCCACTAAGAAAACTAAAAGAGAAACAATAATTTAAACGCAAAGTTGGACTTTCTTGGCAGTCCAGTGGTTAAAAGTCCACACTTGCAATGCAGGGGTTTGATTTTTGGCCAGGGAACTAAGATCCCACATGCCGCAACATGACCAAATATTCTTTTTTTTTAAATGCAATGCATGATTTGAACTGGATAATTTTATAAACAAAGGACACATTGGGAATACTTGGCAAAATCAAATGAGATCTAAGAATTAGAAGGCAATAATGTATCAATCTTATTTTCCTGATTTCATGATTGTATTGCAATTATGTAAAAGAATGTCTTTGTTTATAGAAAATAAATACTGACATATTAGGGTAAAAAAAAAAGAAAGAGACACTTGTACCCCAATGTTCATTGCCACATTGTTTACAATAGCCAGGACATGGAAGTAACCTAGATGTCCATCAACAGACAAATGTATAAGAAAGCTGTGGTACATATACACAACGGAATATTACTCAGCCATTAAAAGAATTCATTTGAATCAGTTCTACTGAGGTGGATGAAACTGGAGCCTATTATACAGAGTGAAGTAAGCCAGAAGGAAAAACAACAACACAGTATACTAATGCATATATATGGAATTTAGAAAGATGGTAATGATAACCCTGTATGTGAGACAGCAAAAGAGACGCAGATGTATAGAACAGTCTTTCAGACTCTATGGGAGAGGGCAAGGGTGAGATGATATGGGAGAATGGCATTGAAACATGTGAATTATCATATGTGAAATCAATCTCCAGCCCAGGTTTGATGCTTGATACAGGGTGCTCAGGGCTGGTGCACTGGGATGACCCAGAGAGATGGAATCGGGAGGGAGGTGAGAGGGGAGTTGGAAGGGGAACACATGTATACCCATGGCGGATTCATGTCAATCTATGGCAAAACCAACACGATAATGTAAGGGCAAAAATAATAATAAATTTTAAAAAAAGAATCATTTATGAAATTGAATGTTATGGAATAGTACTATTTTCCTTGGAAGTTCAATAAGCTTACCTGTGGATTACTTTGTGGAAGAGAAGACAGTGGCTATATACCTAGAGGTAAACGTAAAAAGGAGCATATATACTCCATTATTATGCAATCAGAATAGATAGTGCTCACTTTGCAAAAATGGGCCCCTTTTTTACCATATTACCAGCAATAATCTTTGTACATCATAAATAGATTTAGAGTTTAAAATGATACTAGAAATATTTGTGTGTGTGTGTGTGTGTGTGTGTGTGTGTGTGTGTGTGTGTGTGTGTTAGTCACTCAGTTGTATCCAACTCCTTGCAATGCCATGAACTGTAGCCTGTCAGGCTCCTCTGTCCATGTAATTCTCCAGGCAAGAATACTAGAGTTGGTCACCATTCCCTTCTCAGGGTATCTTCAAGATTCAGGGATCGAACCCAGGTTTTCTGCATTGCAGGCAGATTCGTTACTGTCTGAGCCACCAAGGAAGCCCACTAGAAAGAGAAACATAGCCTATCTTAATTTGATCTTACTTAGGTCCAACATGAGACCTAAATAAGAAATCTAAGCTGACATTAACATTACTTTCAAAATGAGCATAAGAAACTACAGCTAAATTCTTAGTCTCTTTGACAGTACAATATACTTCATTCAGGATTCTAGATTTGATTCTTTAATCTATTTTAAATGAATTGGGTACTCAATCGACATCAGTGGAAATTAAAGTTCTCTGTACTGTTCCAGATACCATGAATTCTGCCACCTATGCATTACAAAGATATCCTGTAACCCTAATCTGAACAGAGCTCTTTTGACAGTGATGCTATATTTCACTTCACTAGTTATTTCTAATCACTAAGTGTCCGGTTGTTTTTGTTTTATTAACTGATGACTAGAAAAAGATATACTACCAGCTATTCAAGGACTATGTAAGTCTTGGTGATATATATATTTGTGTGTGTGTGTGTGTGTGTGTGTGTGTGTGTGTGTGTGTGTGTGTGTGTTAGTCACGCTTTTTGCAAACCACCCCATGTAGCCTGCCAGGTTCCTCTGTCCTTAGGATTTCCTAGGCAAGAATATTGGAGTGGGTTGCCATTTCATTCTCCAGGAGATCTTCCTGACTGAGGGATAGAATCCAGGTCTCCTGCATTGCAGGCGGATTCTTTACCATCTGAGCCACCAGGGAAGTCCATATGTACACACACACACACACACATATAAACATAGAAGTAAATATTGACCAAATTTATTCAAACTCTTAGTGCTGCCCCTTTCTAATTGCTTTGGATTTGGACATGGACATAACAGGATGGCTTCAACACTACTATGGGAAACTCTAATAACTTAATTAGGAAATAAAAATTTTACAACAATTCAAGTCCTCTGTTACCAATACTAGGTACCTGATTATTTTATCCTCTTTGAGGCTTTCTGTTTTAATCATCAATGCTTACATTTTGAAACAAAAATATTTATTAATTTCTGCTCTAATGGTCCACTTCATGAAACTTCCATATGGATGAGAACAACTAGAGCTTGTACTTGGATCATTCATACTTGTACTTGGATCATTGTGTTCATTATGTTTACATGTTTACTACATTTTACTACATGCCTTCCCAGTAACATAATTACTTAGTAGATACTGAAAATACTTGTTTTTTTGTAGCAAAAGATTTCCATTAAATAAATGATAAGAATATCATTTTGCACAATTGGAATAAGTGGCTATAGTAAGTGATTTGATAAAATTACAAAGCAATTTATAAATATGTTTTTAAAATATTTATTTTGCTATGTCAAGTCTTCGTTGCAGCATGTGGGATCTAGTTCTCTGACAAGGGATTGAGTCCTGGGCCCACTGCACTGGGCACTCTGACTGAACCACCAGGAAAGTCCCTATATATGTTTTAATATACTATAGGAGAAGAGATAATTATTTGCATCCAAGACCTGATACTGTATTGTAACTAATATATTGTTTTACTAGATTTTAGAATTCCTTTGTAAATGTTTTCAGAACTGAAATTCCAACAATTAGGTTGAGAGATTCTTGGCTAGAATGAATCTGACTGGTACATTATACTAGAATACATTTTTGTTTGTATCATATTTATTATGAATAACATATATAAAGAAACTGCATAAATATTCACATAGCTTAACATTTTGTTATAAAGCAAACATCTAATAACCACTCAGGTCAAGAAATCGATCACTAAGTTCTCTCCCTCTTAGAGATAAACATTATCAAATATTTTTGTGTGTGAAAACCACTTATTTTCTTTAGAGTTTTTCTACCTATTTACCTATTTCTGAATACTATAGCTATTGTCACCTCTTTTCATAATTTGTAAACTTTTGAATATTTGTGTACTCTTGAGTATGCTGTATTTTTATATTATGTTTATAAGATTAGTTCTCATTATGAGTGATTGTAGTTCCTTCATTTTTATTGCTTCATAGTGTTGTATGTACTTGTGTGAATATATCATAATGTGCATAGTATTGTACTCGTATGAATATATCATAATGTTATGATTATACAATTTTTGATGGATATTTGGGTTGTTTCCTGTTGGGGCTATTATGAACAGTGCCGTAACCTGGTGGACATGTGCGTGCATTCTCATATATAATGAAAATGGAATTGCTAGGTCATAAGGTATGAGCGTCTTCAGTTTTATTAGGTAGTATGCAAACTATTCTCTAAAGTGGTTTTATGCTTACACCCTCACCAGCATAATACAAAGTTCCACATCTTTAAGTGATAGCTTTCAATGTTTCATCATTAGAAACATTGAAGAATTATATTTTCAGTGATTTTAATCATTAGAAGATGATATTTTTCTAGGTTTTTTAAAAAGATATTCCTTATTAAATTAAAGCAATTCCCTTCTGTTAATAATATCCTGAATGTTCTAATCTAAAATGGATTTAAGCATCCAAAGTTACCATTGGTAAATTTAAATACTTTAAATTTTATCACTAATGAATGTGCAGTGATTTTTCAGTGTGATGTTAATTATATTTTCTTGATTAATATAGTTGAGCAAGGACTTCCCTGGTGGTTCAGAGGTTAAGAATCTGCCTTATAATGCAGGGGACCTGGGTTTGATCCTTGGTCAGGAAATTGAGGTCCCACATACTGCAGAAGAAATAAGGCTGCAGGCTGCAACTACTGATCCCATACATTCTGGAGCCTGTGTGACACAACTTGAGAGAATTACCCATGCCACAAAGAGTGTGTGTGCTACAACTAAGACACAACTCAGCCAAAAGTAAATAAATAAACACTTAAAAAAGAAAAAAATATGGATGAGCAACTTTTCATATGATTATTGTCTGTTTAGACTTCCTTAAAAAAAGAACATTTAAAAAATTAACATTGTTTATTCTGTGCTTTTTTCTAATCTATGGAGGTTTACTATATATATATATATTTTAGTTGGAGGCTAATTACAATATTGTAGTGATTTTTGCCATACATAGATATGAATCAGCCATAGGTTTACATGTGTTCCCCATTCGGAACACCCCTTCCACTTCCCTCCCCATCCCATCCCTCTGGGTCATCCCAGTGCACCAGCCCTGAGCACCCTGTCTTATGCATCAAACCTGGACTGGCGATCTGTTTCATATATGATAATATACATGTTTCAATGCTGTTTTCTCAGATTCTCCAACCCTCGCCTTCTCCCACAGAGTCCAACAGACTGTTCTATACAAGTGTGTCTCTTTTGCTGTCTCGCATATAGGGTTATCGTTACCATCTTTCTAAATTCCATATATTTATATGATATGTATGGAGTACTTGTTTATTGTTGGTTACATGCATTGTGAATATTTATTACCACTCTGTGGCTTATGTTTTAATGATTTTTTGATGTCTTTTGATGAATATAAGTTTCAAAATTTAGCATGATTTAATTTATCAAGCTTTCCTTTATTCTTATAAAGATATTCTCTAACAATTTCTTTTAAAAAGCTTTGCTTCCTTTCACAAATATGAGTGGCTGCTGCGTTAACTCCACTCTGTTCCTCCTGCTTCCTAGATAAAACTGTTTAAGACATCCAATCCAAAGCAGACTCATGAGTACATCATGAGAAATGCTGGGCTGGAGGAAGCACAGCTGGAATCAAGATTGCTGGGAGAAATATCAGTAACCTCAGATATGCAGATGACACCACCCTTATGGCAGAAAGTGAAGAGGAACTAAAGAGCCTCTTGATAAAAGTGAAAGAGGAAAGTGATAATGTTGGCTTAAAGCTCAACATTCAGAAAACTAAGATCATGACATCTGGTCCTATCACTTCATTGCAAATAGATGGGGAAACAGTGGAAACAGTGGCTGACTTTATTTTTCTGGGCTCCAAAATCACTGCAGATGGTGATTGCAGCCATGAAATTAAAAGACACTTACTCCTTGGAAGGAAAGTTATGATCAACCTAGACAGCATGTTACAAAGCAGAGACATTACTTTGCCAACAAAGGTCCATCTAGTCAAGGCTATGGACTTGTCTATAGTCGTCATGTATGGATGTGAGAGTTGGACGGTGAAGAAAGCTGAGCACCGAAGAATTGATGCTTTTGAACTGTGGTGTTGGAGAAGACTCTTGAGAGTCCCTTGGACTGCAAGAAGATCCAACCAGTCCATCCTAAAGGAGATCAGTCCTGGGTGTTCATTGGAAGGACTGTTGTTGAAGTTGAAACTCCAATACTTTGGCCACCTGATGCAAAGAGCTGACTCATTGGAAAAGACCCTGATGCTGGGAAAGATTGAGGGCACGAGGACAAAGGGACAACAGAGGAAGAGACGGTTGGATGGCATCACTGACTCAATGGACATGAGTGTGAGTAACTCCGAGAGTTGGTGATGGACAGGGAGGCCTGGTGTGGTGCAGTTCATGGGGTTGCAAAGAGTCAGACATGACTCAGCAACTGAACTGAACTGAACAGCTCATACAAATGTTAGCTGCAATTATTAATTACTATTGTTACCAGTAACATCCTCATCTCTGTGTCTCTTGTAGTGATTGGTACCACATCTTTCTATAGAAGGAGATGACTCAATTATTTGTTTGATTGGAGGTCAATGATGTATTAGTTATCTATTGCTGCATAACAAATCACACTGAATCTCACAGCTTAAAACAAGAAGCATTGGTTATCTCACAGCTTCTGTGTGTTGGAGATCTGAGAGGAATGTAGCTGGATGATACTGGCTCAGAGCTTTTCACCTGGTGCCAGTCAAGCTATTGGCTGGGGCTGCAGTCCTATCAAGGCTCCACTGGGGCAGAATCTGCTTCCAAGTTCATTCACGTGGCTGCTAGAGGCCCCAGTACCTCCTGTTGTGGGCCTTTCTATTTGCAGCCTGATGTTCTCACAATAGAGTAACTGGTTTTCTCATGAGTGAGTGATTCAAAAGGTAATGTGGGAATGTGCCATACTGCAGTTATTAAATGGACCAATGTTGGTACGGTGGGGACAGGGGAAACATTACACAGGGTTGGGACTACCAGGGAGTGGGGACCATTGGGGACCATCTTCAAGGCTGGCTACAATTGATGGTCCCATTGTTCCTCCTAATGTCTTCCAACTTTTCCCTCTTGACTTCACCTTTAATTCAGTTCAAGAAGATGTCTCCAGAAAGTATATTAGTAGTTGCTAAGGGATAGGAAAAGGGAGATTGGAGAGTGACTGCTTATGTGTATGGATATTTTTGTTACTGAGGTTGATGAAAAGGTTCTGAAATTAGATGGTGTTTATGTTGTCCAACTTTGAATACAATAAAGCCATAAAAGGTACACTGTAAAAAAAGACAAAAAAAAAAGAAAATAAATGAAATGCTTTGCTATTTGATCTTAAAAATATAGGTATTTAATCCACCTGGAATTAATATTTGGGTATGATGAATGGTGTCCAATTATTTTTTCACATGTATATTGTTCCAACACCATTTGTTTAATAAAAATAAATGATAAATATATGAAGATGTCTTATCATGTCATCAGTACAACTTCTGGTAATACATTAAGTGTCTTTCCCTAACTGTGTGAAAACAACTTTCTTGACTTTCTATTCTGTTAATCCATCAGGCTTAATAATTAACCATCTTAATTTAAAGGGGGCAAAAACTGTAAAAACAGGTACAGTTTATTATTAGAGATGCAACACAGTATATGGGAGAGAGAAAAATACGAAAGTGAAGTCATTCAGTCGTGTCCGACTCTTTGGGAACCCATGGACTATAGCCTACCAGGCTCCTCTGTCCATGGAATTTTCCAGGCAAGAGTACTGAAGTGGGTTGTCATTTCCTTCTCTAGGGGATCTTTTCCATCCAGAGATGGAATCCGGGTCTCCCGCATTGTAGGCAGACACTTTGCCATCTGAGCCACCAGGGAAGCCCACAGGAAAACAGTTTTTCTGACTCAGAATTAGGGCAGAGATACCAGCCCAGAGAGAAAGGGTATGGGCACCCTCTCTAATGAGGAGGAGCACAGTAATTCAGAAACTAGGCAGAAACACAGTGGGAAAGGAATGCCAGCATCCTGAGTGAGAAGGAATGCAGTAAGGAGGTGATGTAAATCACTTATATAGGACAGTCCTTCCTGGTCTTTGTTTATCTTTGGCCAATTATCTTGTTTCTTTCTTCACACCTGACTGGTCCATGGACCCTCCCCAAGATGCCTGTGAAACTTTTTTTCTAAGATGGATCCCACCACAGAGGCCTATGGGTGCATGCCCACACTTATTATGGGATGGGATTCCTTCTCTTTTTGATTCCCAAGAAGCCTTCCTGTGCATATGCAGACAGAGAGTCTTCCTTGACCTCAGAGGTGGGCATTTTATCTCCTTGCTTTAGCAGAGCTCAGCTTTTGCCATCAGCTTTGTCCTTGCAGTGTCTAGGTGAGAACAAAGCTTGAATTTTACTCCACTTGACAAATACCAGGTGTTCAGCCCAGAGTTCCACTTTTATCTCAGTAGCAATGTTCTTGACTTCTGTTGCTGCTGAGAAATTTGACTCCAGATTTTAAAAAAAAAATGAAGGGCTTCCATGGTGGCTCAGTGGTAAAGAATATGCCTGCCAATGAAGAAGACAAGGTTTCAATCCCTGATCTGGGAAGATCCCACATGCCATAGAGAAACTAAGCTGGTGCATCACAACTATTGAGGCTGTGCTCTAGAGCACAGGAGCCCCAACTACTGAAGCCTGCACCCTACAGACCATGTGCATCACAACTAGAGAGTAGCCCCTGCTTGCTGCAACAGAGACAGCCCATGTAAGTGCAACAAATATCCAGCACAGCCGAAAAAGAAATAAATAAAAAATAATGATAACATCTTTAAAAACATTAATATTGACTTTGGGACAGTGAGTCCCAAAATAAATGTTAATGAAACAGTCTATACTTGAAATCATAAAGTAAATATTTCATTATTTATGGACTCTACTAATTCAGAAGTGTTTTTACTAGTTTTATTTTTACTGTTTTGAATTAGCCTTTTCTCAGTTATACTGTGTATGCCAAATTTGTTTAATTTTGTATAGCTGAACCTTTTCAAAAATAATTGGGCTTCTTCATATTTGTGCATTTCCAGAGATTACACTTATGTCTTCATGTAGATATCTTTGGAGACAAACAGTATTGCTACAGAATAACCTCAGGCTGCCCTGGGCATCCTTAGTCAAACAGAATGATTCAATGTTACTGGGGAAACTAGAAGTCTGTAGCCACTAAGAACAGGGTTTGGAAATTCTTTCAGGTTAAATGGTGGTAATCACAAATGGTTTTCTGAGCTGGGCGCCAATCCAACACTTACAGGTGCAGGAAAAGAAAATGTTACTGTATAAACATTAAATTTCAGGGAGGATGATATTATTTTTAGAAGGGCATATATATTTTTAAATTGATTTGAAAATATATGCAAATTATTTACATACTTTCTCCTGGTCTCCCTATCAGAACAATTTTAAAGCAGGGGTGCTTTCTAACCCGTACCTAATGTTGGGAAACTGAAGATTATTTAACATGTACCAAAGACATGTATAGATTTATATTCACAGATATAGGCTTAGTTTTGGAGAAGAAATATACATGTATTATTGGTCATCCTCACATTTTTATGAATGCTGTTCCCCAGTTGCTAAAAGATGGTAATTATGTCTCCATTCCCTAAATAACTCAAATATTCTATTCATAGATAAGAGAAAGTGTAACAGTTTAGAATTGTTCAAGGAGTTAAAAGCACTGTGACTGACACCTCAGGTTACAATTTAACACAAAATCTGAGTTTAATTATACACTGTGTTTGTTGTTAAACATATTGGCAGATAAGAGAGAATGAATGGCCTAAAGGACAAGGTTGTATATGCTATCATGGTTGGTGGTAAGAACAACAACCATTATAATTAAGGATCTTCTTCTTTTTTTACTATAAAGGAAAACTTGGAGATGTGCTATTCAAAATTAAAAAAAGAAAAAATTTCCAATACTATATGGTTTAGGAATTTACATATATAATGAAAAAGAAACACTAGATTCCATTTTAACTACTAAACCTTGATTTAAATAGATGAAATAATTGTCAAATAGTTTTCTTAATTTGCAGCAAATCTAACCACTTGTCTCAGTTCTTGTCATTCCCGAAATTAGATTAATGACATGATTGTTTTGTTTATTTGTCTATAATTGCTCTGTTGGTTAAGCCATTCATTTTACAAGTGACAACAGATACCTATTGAGGCTTACATCTACATCATCCACATTCTCAAGTATCCCTATACTATTTGCCTTTCTGGGGGAATTATATTAAATATTATGTTCCCTTTTGTGATCTGCAAAACAAATATTTCTTTCAATAATGGTCTTTTCTTAACACTTTTATTCTGTTCCAAATACACATCAAATTTGGTAAATCTTTACATTTTTGTTTCTATATCCTTGCAGTTCTGAGTTATTAAATGCTGAAACTATATAAAAATTCAAAAAATATTGAAGCCAATCTCTACTCTTGTAATGGTTCAATTATTTTAATTACTTTAACTGGACAATTCTGATAATTCTCCATCTCCCCAAACATACAGACACATAAATACATACATAGCTCACAGACACACAGGTATGGGAAAGCTTGCTTATTTGGCCCAAATGATCAACTGGATATTTGTATAATTTGGTGTTGGACTGCATCCTGCAAGCTGTAATCCCTGTACTTTCCCAGCCTCAAGAACTAAGAGCCCAGAATCAGCCCAGAGACAGTAATGGTTTAATGGATAGGGAGATTGTACACATCTGAAGCAAAGTCTTGGAGCAACACCACCACCATCATGTATGGCAGACAGCAGGCAGGACATGGAGTGGGTGGGTGAGGACGAATGTACCAGCTATAGTGGGTTATAGGTTGGTTCGGTGGTTACCAGGGAAACCAGCAAAGGAATACATTCCTGACCACTCTTTGATAAGCTATCATAATGGAAATGTTCTTGCCTAAAGGTTAAAACAATAACTACCTAGGGATAGTATGTAGATATTTACTGATTAGTCTCTGTGACTGAGAGGGAATGAGAGTTTTGTGAGTAAGGTGTAGGTGAAGAAGGGACTGGTAGAGCAAGGGACATTCAGAGCAAGAGAACAGCCATCTTGGGTGGCCTGAGCATACTTTGGGGCACCACCAAAAAAGATAGCAAGATCAAGGTAAATTTGTGAGTTTCAGTTTGACAGGTGCTAATTTCTTTTGAGTCTCTCCCTTCTTTCTGGATGTGCTTCCCAGGTGGCGCTAGTGTTAAAGAACCTGACTTCCAATGCAGAAGACGTAAGAGACGAGGGCTGGGTCCCTGTCCCTGGGTTGGGAAGATCCCCTGGAGAAGGAAATGGCTGCCCACTCCAGCATTCTTGCCTGGAGAATCCCCAAGAAGAGAAGAGCCTCATGTGCTACAGTCCATGGGGTGGCAAAGAGTTCGACATGATTGAAGCAACTTAGCATGCACACACTTCTTTCTGGATGTTAGCCTACATTTATAACAATAGAAAACCAACCATTCCATGGTCAGAAGAGAATAGAATGAGTGCTTTCTACTTCAATTTACTAATAGGTACTGCACACCATCTGTAATCTCAGCTTTGTGGTAGCTGTAGCTACTTGAAAAAAGCAAATAGAAAAGAGGCAGTCATATTCAAACAAAAGTGAGTTTTTCTAGTATATAGTAGGTAATTTTGCCAATATAATGCCATTTCTTTTCCTTGCAGATTATATTGTGGTATGAGGGTAGGGTGTTGTCACAGCTGTGGTAGATTGAAGATGTGTGAATCTTACTATAGAGATTTTTAATGAAAATTTTAAAATGGAATTTACTATACATCTATAAGTTTTAAAATAGTAATCACTTGTTTAAAAGCTATGAATGACTTTAAGGACACTAAAGCGAATTGCCAAAATGATTTCAAAAGAATTCTAAAAATTGAACCTTGATTAGCAATTATTGAGAATGCCTGTTTTATTAATAGCTTTATTAATTTGTTAAAGTTAACTAACCTGAATACTTTTTTAAGCATTACAATTTGATAGGTGAAAATGTTGTCTCATTAAATTTGCACTTCTTAGCTAGCTGACATAGCTCTGGTGGCTCAGATGGTAAAGAATCTGCCTGCAATGCAGGAGACTGGAGTTTGATCCCTGGGTTGAGAAGATCACCTGGAAAAGGAAATACTAACCCACTCCAGTATTCTTTCCTGGAGAATCCCATGGACAAAGGAGAATTGTTGCATTGTGAGGAGTTGGACATGACTGAGAGACTAACACTACCTAGTTACCTAGGTCATTATCATGTTTGTTATCCAGTTGTTATTTCCTTTTTTAAAAAAATATTTTTCTGCTGATATATTTTTTCCTGAAAACTACTTTTGCCCATGTGCTCTTGTGTTGATATTTGTGATCTCTTTATATAAAAATAAAAATTGTAACTTCTCATCTGGCACAATTGGTGTGAGTATTTTCCTGTTTCTAGTTGCCTTTTGATTATCACTTGGTTAAAAGGATTATAGGAATAAAATGTTAACCTAGACAAAGTTACCAGGCCTTAATTTTTATTTATTCCATTATATTTTAAGAGTTTTTAAAGTTCATCAATTTTATTCATTATAAAATCACAGTTGTCATTAGATAAAATCTGAAATATTCAAAAATACAAAACTGAAGAAAAGTTACACACTGCCTCAATTTTCAGAAAGCTTCATATCTGCTATAAATATTTTGATGACTTTCATTTCAGTATCCTTTTTGTCTTCCATGGGAAAGTTTTATGTTGCTGTTGTTTCCTTATTAGCAAAATAAATTATGCTTCACTATAAGATATGACATAATATTATATATTGATCATACTCCCTTTCCTGTCATTACTTTCCATCATCATACAATTTATTTATTAAATAAATATTTATTTACTATGGATGTGTCTGGTGGTCAAAGTAAAATCTGATACTGCAAAGGACAGCATTTTATAGGAACCTGAAATGTTAGGTCCATGAATCAAGGAAAATTGGATGTGGTCAAATTGGAGATGGTAAGGATAAACATTGACATCCTATGAATCAGCAAACTAAAATGGATGAGAATGGGCAAATTTAATTCACATGACCATTATATCTACTACTGTGGGCAAGAATCACATAGAAGAAACAGAACAGCCCTCATAATCAACAAAAGAGTCCAAAATACAGTACTTGGGTACAACCTCAAAAATGACAGAATGATCTTGGTTTGTTTCCAAGGAAAGCCATTCAACATCAGAGTAATCCAAGTATATGCCCCTATCACTGATTCTGAAGAAGCTGAAGTTGATCAGTTCTATGAAAACTTTGAAGACCTCCTAGTACTAACACCTAAAATAAAAGATGTTCTATTCATCATCAGGGATTAGAATGCAAAAGAAGGAAGTCAAGACATACCTGGAGTAACAAGCAAGTTTGGCCTTGGAGAAAAAATTGAAGCAGGGCAAACGTTAACTGAATTCTGCCAAGAGAATGTACTAGTCATAATGAATGCCCTCTTTTAAAAGCACAAAAGATGACTTTATATATGGACATCACCAAATGATCAACACCAAAATCAATTAATCCTTTGTAGCCAAAGATGGAGAAACTGTATACAGTCAGCAAAAACAAGACCTGGAGTTGACTGTGGCTCAAGTCATCAGCTTCTCACAGAAATATTCAGGCTTAAACTAAAGAAAACTGGGATAAACATTAGGCCAGCCAGTTAAATCAAATTGATTTGAGTTAAATCAAATTCTGTATGAATTCACAGAAGAAGTAATGAATAAATTAAAGGGACTATACCTAGTTAACAGTGTGCCTGTAGAACTATAGACAGAGGTCTATATTGTACAGGAGGTGGCAAACTGAACCATCCCAAAGAAAAAGTAAAGCAAAAAGGCAAAGCCTCTGAGGAGGCTTTATGAATAATGGAAGGACAAAGAGAAGTGAAAAACAAGGGAGAAAGGGAAGATACATCCAATTGAACACAGAGTTCCAAAAAATAACTAGAAGAGACAGGAAGAAATGAACAGTGCTTCTTCAATGAACAATGCTTAATAATAGAAGAAAACAACAAAAGGGGAAAGACTAGAGATCTCTTCAGGAAAATTAGAAACATCAAAGGATCATTCTGCCCAAAGATTGGCACAATAAAAGATAAAAATGGTAGCAATCTAGTAGACAGATGCTGAAGAAATCAAGAAGAAATGGAAAGAACACACTGAAGTACTGTATAAAAAAGATCTTAATGAACTGGATTACTACAATGGTATGGTTAGATACCCAGAGTCAGACATTCTGGAGTGTGAAGTCAAGTGGGCCTTAAGAAGCACTGCTGTCCATAAAGCTAGTGGATGCTATGATTCCAGCAGAACTATTCAAACCCCTAAGGGATGGTGCCATCAAGGTTTTTCATTCATTATGTCAGCAAATCTGGAAGACCCAGCAGTGGCCACAGGACTGGAAAAGGTCAATCCTCATGGCAATTCCCGAGAAGGATAGTACCAAATAATGTGCTAACCACTGGACAATTACACTTATCTCTCATGCTAGTAAGGCCATGTTTAAAATTTTGTATGCTATTCTTGAGCATTATGCAAACCAAGAACTTTCAGAAGTCCAAGCTGTGTCTAGAAAAGGAAGAGGAACTAGAGGTCAAATTGGAAACATTTGCTGGACTATAGAGGAAGCAAGGGAATTTCAGAAAAACATCTATCTCTTTTCATTGACTACACTAAAGTCTTTGACTGTGTCGATCATGACAAACTGTGGAAAACTCTTAGAGAGATGGGAATACCAGACTGTCTCACATGTCTCCTGAGAAACCTATATGCATGTCAAGAAGGAACAGTTAGAACCCTGTATGGAACAACTGATTGGTTCAAGATCCAGAAAAGAGTATGGCAAGGCTGTCTGTGGTCATCCTGTTTGTTTAATCTATATGCTGAGCACATCATGAGAAATGCCAGGCTGGATGTGTTACAAGTTGGAATCAAGATAGGTGGGAGAAACATCAACAACCTCAGATATGTGGGTGATACTTCTGTACTGGCAGAAAGGGAAGAGAAACTAAAGAGACTTGTGATGAGGATGAAGGAAGAAAGTGAAAGAGCTGGTTAAAGCCTAAATATTAAAATAAACTAAGATCATGGCATCTGGCCCCATTACTGCATGGCAAATAGAAGGGGAAAATGTGGAAGCAGTGACAAATTTCCTCTTCTTGGGCTCCAAAATCACTGTGGATGGTGACTGCTGTCATGAAATCAGAAGATGATTGCTTCTTGGCAGGAAAGCAATGACAAGCCTAGAAAGTTTGTTGAAAAGCAGAGATATTACTCTGCTGGCTATGGTCTTCCCAGTGGACACAGATGGTTGTGTGAGCGGGACTGTAAAGAAGACTGAGTGCAGAAGAATTGATGCCTTTTAACTGTGGTGCTGGAGAAGACTCCTGAAAGTCCCCTGGGCAGCAAGGAGATCAAATCAGTCAATTTTAAGGGAGATCAACCTTGAATATTCACTGAAAGGACTGATGCTGAAGCAGAAGCTCCAGTATTTTGGTCATCTGATGCGAACAGATGACTCGTTGAAAAAAATCCCTGATGCTGGGAAAGACTGAGGGCAGAAGAAGAGGGTGCCAGAGGTTGACATGACTGGATGGCCTCACCAGTGCAATGATAATGAACTTGGGCAAACTTTAGGACATGGTGAGTGACAGGGAGCCCTGGCGTGCTGCTGTCCATGAGGTTGCAATGAGTCGCACACAACTAGGCAATTGAATATGACAACCCTTTTGTCTTCCGTGGGAAGGTTTTATGTTGCTGTTGTTGTTTCCTTATTAGCAAAATGAATTATTCTGCATTATAAGATATGATATCATAATGTTTGTATTGATAATACACTTTTTCCTGTCATTACATTCCATTGTCATACAATTTATTTATTAAATAAATATTTATTTACCATCATTACATATCAGTCACTCTTCTAGGCACTGGGATACAGCAATGAACATACTCCTTGCTTACATGGAGAATATATTGCAGTGGTAGTGGGGTGAAGGACAATGAGGCGAATAAGCATAAAGCATGTCAAGTATTTTAAAATGAACTTCCCTGGTGGCTCAGTGGTAAAGAATCTGCCTGCAATGCAAGAGATGTGGGTTCAATTTCTGGGTTGTGAAGATCCCCCAGAAGGAGGAAATGGCAACCCACTCCAGTATTCTTGCCTGGGAAATCCTATAGACAGGAGCCTGGCAAGCTACATTCCATGGTATTACAAAAGAGTTGGACATCACTAAAAAACAACAACAATTTTTATATGCTTTGAAGAAAAATAAGGTCTTTTAAGTAAGAGGAACAAATAGTTCTAGAAGGGATTAGGGTTTGAAGTTTTACAGAGAAGGATGAGGAAAAGTCATTTTATTTGGTGGTATTTTAACTGAGACCTGATTGAGTGGGTAGAATGGACCATGAATATATCTAGGTAAAGACAGTTTAAGACAAAGGGACAAGGCAGGGACAGAAGAATTGAGATGGGGATGTGATTGATATCTCTGAGAATATTGAAGTGATAGTGTAGTGGGATCTACATGAGAGATGGGAAGAGAAGTAAAAGACAATCAGTGCAGTAGGTCTTGGTAAAGACTTTTGTGCTTCAGTGAGTGTGAGATGGACATTGAGAGCAGGGAAATTACATGATCTGACTTATATTTGTCAGGAATCATCCTGACAAATATAATCTGAGATGATGGTGGTTTGGACTAAGTTGTTAGCAATAGAGGTGATAATAAGTCATAGATTTTATAGATGTTTTCAAGGCTTATCTATCACAATCTCCTTGACTGACTGGAGGTGATATGTGAGAAAAATAAGAGAGTCAAGAACAATTCCAAGGCTTTTGGCCTAAAAACTGCAAGAAAGGAGATATCATTTACTGAGATGGAAAAGATACAAAGAGGAGCAGACTTAGAGAGTTAGGAGATAAAAGTTCAGTGATAGTGAAATCTTTGTAATTATATTTTTAAAATACTTTAGGTAGGAGGGGGGTTATGTAAGGGGAACACATGTATACTCATGGCGAATTCATATCAATGTATGGCAAAACCAACACAATAATGCAAAGAAAAAAAGTCTTTCTTGAATTTGTTACAATATAAATAAATAAATAAATAAATAAAATTTAAAAAAATAAAAATAAATAAAATTTTAAAAATAAAATAAAACACTTTTTCTTTATTAAAGACAATCTATATTTTGGTTATCTGTTTAGGAAAAAATAATAAAGAGGAAAACAAAAATCACCTATAATTTTATAACCAAAGAAAAGTATTCAATGTTTTGATGTAATTGTATAGACTTTATATAAACACCCACTCACACATGTATACATAGTATAAATACATACATGAAAACGTACTGTATATAACATTTTTCCTACTCAAATGGGATGCATTTTAATAACCAGATTGTTCTGTATAGTTTCATCTTCCATTTGTTGAGAAATTTTTCCCTATCCATAAATGTGGGGAAAAATCACTTTTACTGTGTCCTAGTACTTTTATGATTATTTTGGCTTTGTTTCTAACTTTATTTAATCTTTAATTTATTGAATGTTATCAGTTAATAAGGTTTTTTTTTCTTAAGTTATCGTAAGTTGCTGATTTTGAGAAACACTTTATAGGCTAAAGTCTCTGGTTGTGGTTGTGGTTTAGCTAAATTGTGTTCAACTCTTGAAACTCCATGGACTGTAGCCTTCCAGGATCCTCTGTCCAAGGGATTCTCCAGGCAAGAATACTGGAATGGGCTGTTGTTTCCTTCTCCAGAGGAACTTCCAGACCCAGGGATAGAACCTGGGTCTCCTGTGCTGCAAGCAGTCTCCTTGCATTGCAGGTGGATTCTTTACCAACTGAGACACTAGGAAAGCCCCGAGGCTAAAGTCTCTGGACCAGTGTTTCTAGAACAGGGGTTGGGAAACCTCAATTTTCAGGCCAAATTTGTGCTGCCACTTGTTTTTGTATGGCCTATAAGGGTTTTTACAGATGAACACATTTATAATTGATTTGATGATTTGAGAAAATCAACTTCGAACCATAATTTAGCAAAATATAATCCTCCAAATTCTTCTCATTAGAATTGTATTACAAAAAATATTTTCATCATGAACACTATATTTTGAATTTTGTCCATTTAAAAATGTGTATAAATGTGCTTTTTCTTGTTTTATAGGTGCCTAGATTATATCCTTGATATTACTTATCCTACAATGGATAAAATCTTATCTGGTCCTTTACAGAAAGTTTGCTGACTCTAGAACTCTTGTTCTTTGTAAGTATGCATAAGAATAGCGTGGGAGCTGTGAGACAAATGTATATTTCTGTTATCAACTACACCTTCATCACTGCTAGACTCAGTAAGCCAAGGGCAAGTCTCAAGAACCTTTGTTTTAATAAACATTCCAAGTGATTCTGATATGCTCTGGAGCAAAGTTTGAGAAACACAGGGTGCTGACTTGGACCAAGCAAGTTTCAGTACTGAGCTTTTAACTACATGTGGGCCAGTATTTCACCACTAGCATTCTGGTAAATATCTACTCATTGCAAAGATCTCACTGGAGTGAATTGCTATAGAGATCAAACCTGCCTATGGCTCTCTCCACCTGTCATCATTTGTCCTTTCACCTTTCCTTCAAAGACAGCCTTGCTTGGGTACCAAAGGACTGCTTTTGGTGTAGGAGTTCTATGGTTCTGAATTTGAACCCATATGATAGACAACACATCATTATTCTTGGGTTCCATGCATTGCATTTGTCCTTATCTCCCTTTTTATTCCCTCTCTATTATTGTTTATACATACATTTATGTACGTATGCACACATTCACCCATCCATCCACCCATCCATCAATTGATCCAGTTTCCCTATAAACACGAGATTTTCAGTTTACTAGAATTAGTACTACCTCCTCCCCCCGCCTTAACCAAGCAAACTTTGAATTTTTGACAGGAATGATCAACCATGTGTGCCGTGGTGGTTTAGTCACTAAGTTGTATTTGGCTCTTGCAACCCCCATGGACTGAAGCCTACCAGCTCCACTGTCCATGGGATTTCCTGGGCAAGAATACTGGAGTGGGTTGTCATTTCCTTCTCCAAGGGATCTTCCCAACCCAGGGATCAAACCAGAGTCTCTTGCATTGTAGGTGGTCTCCTCCATTGCAGGCAGATTCTTTACCAACTGAGTCACCAGGGAAGACCATCTTTATGTAATAGTAAATTTATAAATTTACCAACACACATTGGAAATAATAAATCTTGGGACAGCTGAGCTCAAACACTGAAACATAGGGAGCTTAAAAAAATCAAAACACTATAGTACATTTCAGAGTCATTGTAGTTGGAAGTCAGCAATTATTGCTGGAATATCTTAATAAGAATTCCAGGAAGTCCTGAGCTTTTAGGTACTATATGTGAAATTGAGAAAAGAAGAAATAATTTATCTTCTGAGAGAACTTTAAGCATTAAAATCTGACTAATTTTTTACATTATCTTCATTATATTTTATTTATTTGTTTTTTATTGTAACAAATTCAGGAAAGACTTTTTAATGACGTTTCCATGGGGCACCACAAGTTTGTATTTTTAAAGGCTAAATATTTCCTCTCTTCTCCACTTTCTTTATATTTCTGGTGCTTCTTTGGATTTCCACTGATAAGGCACCAGAGAAATGTCTCTTCTCTCTGAGTACTTGTGAAAGATATCCATGGTTTTTTTTTCCCTTTTGTATCCAATCTTTATTTTCAAATATTTTTGTGAGAATTCTCTCCCTGAGCACAATGTGTTTACTAGTATTAATTCAATTTTTTTCTTTGCATTTCAAAATGTGTGCATGCTAAGTCACTTCAGTCATATCTGACTGTTTGTGACCCCATGGACTGTAGCCCACCAGGCTCCTCTATCCATGGGGATTCTCCAGGCAAGAATACTGGAGTGGGTTACCATGCCCTCCTTCAGTGATCTTCCCAACTCAGGGATTGAACCTGTGTCTCTTATGTCTCCTGAGTTGGCATGTGGGTTCTTTACCACTAGCACCACTTGAGAAGCCCAGAATATGCATTCCCAATTTATCTGAAATTCTTTTTACTGATGACTTCCTAATACTGATTAAAATAATTTAATATAATTTTCTTATTCAATGATCTCTAATTTTTATTTTAGAGACAGATTCCATATTGTTTCAAGTACTAATAATATTTTCAATTTCATCCAGAAACCTGAAAGATAGCTTTTGTACATTAAGCAAGAAAAACAGTTCTATCAAACAGTACTCTAAAAATGTATCATCCAAGAGTAATTAAAATAAATTTCTCACAGCCCTAAATTCTTGGCCCCAAATTAGAGATAAAACTTTAAGCATGCAATTACTTGTATCAGAAATCCAGCTTAAATGATCTGTATGGTGAAACCTGAAGTTGAGGAAAGGTTGTGACATTTTTCTGGTTTGTATATTATCTTAAAAAAATAGATTGTATTGAGGTTACACATTTATCTTTTAGAAATAAATTAGACTGTATTAGTGCATCTTTCATAATCTAAAGATGAAAATTAGTGAAAATGACCCAGTGGCCTAAGAAAATCTTTCTGCCTAAAGTGAAACTGCTATTTTTTTTTTTTCTTGGAGGCTAAACTAAGAAACATACTTAGTTCATACTTGCTTTTCTTTCCTTCACAGTTTGTTTTACTTATATAAAAATGTAACAGAAGTTTCAGAAAATTTTATCTTTCTATATGTTTTTACTCTTTGCCTGAGGGAGTTCTCATTATTGTGGTGTTGTGGTGTGTCTCCACAAAACAACTAGTGGCTGCATACAGATTATATTCATTGCCTATACTGCCTGTTTAGAGAAGTTGGATAGTTTCTTTTAGCATTATCTCTTGTTATGCTTGGAATGTTGCTTTCACATCTCAAAATCTGTCTTACATTATCAATATATATTTCTAGTTACATTACTCAGTCTTTGATCATCAGATACTGTAGCTTATGTATACATTGTCATTGTTTAGTTGCTAAGTTGTGTCCGACTCTTTTGCAACCCCATGGACTGTGGTCTGGCAGGCTTCTCTCTGTCCATGGGATTCTCCAGGCAAGAATACTGGAGTGGGTTGTCATTTTACTCTCCAGGGGATCTTCCCAACCCAGGGATCAAACCCACTTCTCTTGCATTGGCAGGTGGATTCTTTACCATTGAACCATCAGGGAAGCCCCATGTATGTATACATTAGGAAAACACAATCCCAAACAGACCCCACAGCTTCAATATCAGAATCAGCATCATTCTGATATTTACACTTTTAAAAATAATATCTTCAGCTAGATGCATTAATCCATATAAACAATAGATGCTTTATACTGTCTACTGTGGCTTAACATGCAAGTCATGAAACTTTATGTCAACAAAATGGTACATCACATATGGGCACATCTTATAGAAGTTTTTGAGGTAATGTTTTGACCAACTACGTAAACCAGAAATACCTGACATAAACTTGAGTGTTCTAACAAGGATGGAATTGAGATTAGGCAATGAGAGAAAGAGAGTAAAGAGGACAAATATAGCACCAGTAATTAATAAATTCACTTAGAATGAGATAGTCCTGAGGTATAGCATTACTGTAGCAGTCAAATCAGTGTTAAGACGAACCATATATAGTGAATGAAAACAATTCATGATGCTTCATGCTAAAGTAGATATCAAACTAGGTAGAATTTTACTTTCTTTATAGTATTCATTTAGATTTATAACATGTAAATTCCTCTTTATCTCTGATCCTTCTTTTAATTATTCTTGAGTTAATTCACAAATCTTCCTTTCTAAAAATTCTTCAGTGAACAAGGAAATGAATTCTTCATCTTGACTTGCACTGTTTTGTCACCACCCTTGCCATAATGTAATAAAGCTGCCCTTCATCCCTTTATTCAGGACCATGAACACATAATATATTTTTGCACAATGAAACCAACAAGGGATATATGCTGGGGCTTCTTGAAACACTGAAAAAGAAAAGCTTGGAAATTCCTCACTGCGTTTTTTTTTTTTCTTTTCAGGGATTTAGTCTGTCTCAAATCCTGAAAGGTAAGTTAAAACAGAGTTGCTTGCCGTTCTGTGTAAATTAGTCTTAAATTACTTTTTAAATGCCCCCAAATATTGATTTTAAAAGCCCTTGATTTTTCAGAAGCATAATTTACCCTTTTGGAAGTTTCAAATCAACCTCAAAAAGATATAAAATTGTTTACACTATAGAAGGCTTATTTATTACACAAAAGGTGCCAACATCTGGTGTTTTCCTTACAATTAGTTATAAAACAAAGAAACTAATTTACTCTGATGACTGAGACAGTCATGCTATACAATATCAACACTCATCCCTTTTTCTTGTAGTCTCTCTAAAGCAGTCAATATTTTTTCAACTGAAATAAGTTATGTAGGCCTCAAATTTTGATGAGAAATTTAGTGTGAATATTAATCTGTTTTTGTACCAAATGAAAGATCTTTAAAATCAACTTTGGTTTTTGAGAGTAAAAGTACTTGGAGTTGGTTTTTAAGTTTCATAGGAATTACATCCTCAGTATTTGTATGTTGAATTAGTTAGGCTTTTCTCATCTCAGATTTCCAGTGGTAGCTAGTTTACTTCAAATTACTGACCATGATCCCCTGGAGACAAGTGTAATATATTAACACTCTTAAAACTCAAAGAAACCACTTGTTAGGTTAAAATTCATGGGGAGTAATAACACCATAGGCTTCCCCAATGACTCAGTGGTAAAGAATCCACTGCCAATGCAGAAGATGTAGGAGACATGGGTTCAATTCTTGCATCAGGAAGATCCTCTGGAGAGGGAAATGGTAACCCACTCCAGTATTCTTGCCTGGAGAATCCCATGGACAGTGGAACTTGGCAGGCTATGGTCCATAGGGATGCAAAGAGTTGGATATGACTGAAGTGACTTAGCACACATTCATGCACGTGTTATCAGTAACATTATGTTAGAAGCACCAATCTATGTAAGCAATTTGTTCTTAATTATTTCTTCATAGGATAAGATTTAATAAAGATGGCTTATTCTGTAATAATATTTCTCTTGTCCAATACTGAGAAGAGAATTGGAAAGCAAACAAGTGGAGAGACATAATCCATAGATTATGAACTCATTAATTCATGATAATACATAGATTATGAACTCTTTAATTCAACAAGTAATCATGGAATGCTAACTATAGTCCAAGTATTGTCACAGGTGCTGGAAACACCTTTATCATCTATAATCAGTCATTTATTAATATATTCCTAACTATTCCCTTACATTAGGCCATTTAATCACAAATAAGATGGTATTCACTCCACCCCTAAATATTCGCTTAAAAAGTATTCTTATTCAACCTTTTTTCCCCTCTGGGCTAAAAATATCACTTACACATGTAACATCTTATTTTTCTCCTAAACTATGGATTCAACCAGAAAAGCATCAGGATATTTGAAACTTCCTGTACAGAAAATCCTTCCCGGGGCTTCCCTGGTGGCTCAGTGGTAAAGAATATGCCTGCCAATGCAGGAAACACAGGTTTGATCCCTGGTCTGGGAAGATCCCACCTGCCACGGAGCAACTAAGCATGCACACTGCAACTATTTAGCTTGTACTCTAGAGCCTGGGAACCACAGCTACTGAGCCCACATGCCCTAGAGCCCAGTGCTTGCTGCAACTAGAGAAAAGCCCCCACAGCAGTGAAGACCCAGCACAGCTAAAAATAAATAAATACAAACCTTTTAAAAACCTGGAAGAAAAATATGTGTAATAAGCCATTGGAAAAAAAGAAATCCTCCCCCAAATAACCTTTACTATGATGTTTGCAATCACAAAAAATGTTTTTAATTTCCTTCTCCCTAGGTACATTTGAAACCTGTACAAGTGACTATTTTGAAAAGCTAAAACAGAAACAAAAACTAAAACCAAAAGTGTTGCATTAAATAGGTTTCTATTAAGTTGATCATTCTGTTACATAGTGTTATTAATTTTTACCAATTATCTTGGGCTAAAAAATGAATAATAACCTATTTTTAATGCTTTGTCACTGAATTAAGCTGTTCAGTTCTTTGGCTCCTCCTTGGAAGCCTAAAATATTAGAAGTGTATTAAATGTAGCTAAAAATGAAAAATACAAGATTGAAAAATTTACCCAGCTTTTTTTGTTTAAATAAAGATTACCTTTCCTTTATGATTTTCAACCCTGCTTTTAATGTCCTGAATTTGCAGAGTTCTTTTGACTGATCCTAACATGTATGTTTTATCTGTACCTAGACACAATTACTCCTTTTCTTTATACTGACTAGCTTTTTGAAAACAGTAATAATTTACTTAACTATTTTCCCAAAAGGTATAAAATGCTTATATTTGAAGTGTTTAGCTTCTATACATAGCTCATGCTTTATTCTGAATCAAAGTATTTGCAAAGATCTTAACAGTGACACCTCAGGTTTACAAATTCAAATGAAAACTGGCAATGGGGGAAAAGGAATAGAGAGCACATATGGTAAAATAATTGCCAATGTATTGATAAGTATTTTAAATTTTATTTGAAGTTGCTTCCTTTTCATATATTTTATGATCACAATGATGTAAAGCAAGTAGGCTCATAAAATATGAAAAATTATATTCCATTAGTTTTTTTTCTTTTGTCAATTTAAATGAAGAATATATTATTAACACTTCTCAAATTTTAGGTACATATATATCAATATGATGTGCATTTTTAGTTTTCTAGTAGATTTAAGCTTTTACATGCTATAGACATTTTTCTGTCAAGCTCATTAACTCATACTGTTTCTAACCAAGGATGTTCATCACAGCATTGTTTACAAACATAGAAAACATTGAAAAACATATAAATCTCATTTAATAATAAACTACTTAGATAAGATATAGTACATCCACATAATGGAATACTATGTAGCACTAATTGATGATACAGATTGGTATTTATTGACATGAACAGAAGATTATGTTTTGGCTTAAAATTAAAAAAAATACATAGAGTATGTTTTCTTTTTTTTTATAAAACAGTGTGTGTATACATAGGGGAAAAGGCATGAAAGGATAAACACACACTTTAAAAGTTAATAGTGGTTGTCTGGGAACTCTGGGAATTTTACTTCCTTCTTTATAAGTTTCTGCATTATTGTACATTTTTTTACAAGGAGCATGTATTATGTTTATAATCAATAAAAAACACAATTTCCATTTGAAAATGTTTGATAATGAATATACAAATCATCTGTATAAAAACGATTACATGAAAACAAGTTATTCTCATTACTTTATGGGCAAAGAGTTAACAGAAGTGCCAAAAATTATATATTTCTATTTTTTATGTATGAAAGATTTCTACATAAAGTAATAAAAATCAACTGAGAATAGAGATAAAACATTTTCTTATGATTGGATTTGTGGTATGAGTGAATGCTATTTTTAAAAACTAATAATTTAAGTTTTACTTAAGTATTTATTTCTCTAACTCCAAAATGTATTTGAACTGGCATATATTAAAAGAAAGGCAATCCAAAAGAAAACGGCTTCCCAGGTGGCACAGTGGTAAAGAATCTGCCTGCCAATGCAGGAGACACAAGAGACATGGGTTCGATCCCTGGGTCAGGAATATCCCCTGGAGTAGGAAATGGTAACCCACTCCAGTATCCTTGCCTGGAAAATTCCATGGACAGAGGAGCTTGGTTGGTTACAGTCCTTGGGGTTGCAAAGAGTTGAAGATGACTGAGTGACTGAGCAGAGCAGCAGCACAATCCAAAGAAAATAAGAAAGTAAGTGTAATACAGATTGAAAGGTAGATGGGTGTGGACAAGAGGGAACTACAAGTGAAACGCAGAAAATCCATAATATAGAAGTCACAGGTAAAATAACATAACTGCAACATAGAACAGAATATTTTGTCATAACTTCCAAGCAGCTAGACAAAAAGAGAACCATACTGGATTAAGAGATCTCATATGATAGATGGAGGCATGCTACTTAATCAAGAGAGAGGAACTTTTCCTTAATTTTGAAACATCTGTGAATATTATCTTGTGACTATATTCAACAATTTACAAGAGGTAATGACAAGTTTAATAGAAGTTGTTCTTCAAAGTAGTTTTCAACATCATTATATGGAGTGTTTACCTTCTATATTAACATGACAAGGGCTGAAGGTAATCCTAAAATTAACTATAGATAAAGGCAATTCAGTGTTGTTATTCACTTTTTTTGTTAAGTAAACACAATCCAAATATAACTACTAAAGAGTTTAGCAAAAGGAGTGATAAGAATGCTCCTTAGCCTGTCTTCAAATATTAAATCTCTCAGGAAAGGTTTTTAAGATTAAGCTTAGAATTTAAAACATCAGTCTTTAAAGTGTTAATCTTCTAACGTACTGATTGATAAGGTACTGATATGCTTATTGAAGTTACAAAGTTAATAGTGAAACTCTCACAACTTACTCAAATCCACTATGAAGTCTGTGGTATGCCTGCAGTATAATAAAAAAGGGAAAATATATAAATGAATAAAAAGAAGATAAAAGCTCACATTTTTAAAAAGGAATATTCATTTAAATAATAATTTAAAGTGAAATTATACATAAACATTAACTGGATCACATACACTTTCCCCTGCTCTACTAATTTCTCAAAAAGCAAGTTAGAAGTTTTCACTGTGATAGACTCAAATGTAAGGACCTAATGCAATTTCATTTCATTTGGAGAAATGAAATTTAGTAGTATTAGTGAAATAAGGAAGGACATATACTCAATTACCTCACCTTGATTGGTTTAGGACAAGTGTGTGGAGGGATAAACATTATTCTATATATTCCTAAGGATATTATATCGAAAAATAGTACAAAACGACCATTTTACAATTAGAAATTATGTTCTTCACTAAAATGAACAAGGCTTTCTGGTTTCACTTTTTTTTTTCTCAAAAGAAAGTATTCACTTAAAAAAACCTGTTAATTGACATAAAATAACCTCTTATCACAAAGTAGCCCAAACTAAGTAGGCGCCAGCTTAAGGCTGAAACAAATTGAGCGTTCTTATCCTCACCACCTGCGCCTGGCCTGGCCCAGAGTGACCTGCAGGGGCTTGGAGCCCACTATGCGACCATTCATCTCATCTACTGCTTTGGTAGCCTCTTCAAAAGAGGAGAAGCAGACAACACCAAACCCTTTGCCTTGCCCCACCTCCACCATCACTTTGGCCCGACTAATTGATCCAAAGGAAGAAAATTCCTCCTTCAGTTTTTCATCATCAATGGTCTCATCCAGGTTCTTAATATAGATAGGCACCCCTGGAGGCCGACTTTTTTCTTTTAATCTCAGACGCTCAAATCTTCTCCTTAACTCAGCAAGACGTTCAATTTTCTTCTGTGCTCGCCCTACATAGAGCACTTTCCCATCGATGGACTTCCCATGCAGGTCTAACACAGCCTTTTGGGCAGCCTCATGTGTCTCATATCTCACAAATCCAAAGCCTTTTGATTTCCCACTGGCATCTCTTATTACCTTAACACTCTCAGTTGGCCCATACTCACTGAAAAGTTCCTTCAGTTTGTCGTCATCCATGTCATCTCCAAAGTTTTTAACGAAAACATTAGTGAAAGTCGCTCTATCCCTAGTTCTAACTTCAGCAGCCCTCTCTTCTGGAAATTTGAATCGGCCCACATACACCTGGCGGTTGTTGAGCCGTACTCCGTTCATGTGCCAGATGGCCCTATTGGCAGCGGCCAGGCTGTCAAAGTGCACATAGGCATAACCCTTAGAGCCGTTATCATCGCATACGACTTTGCAGGAGAGAATGCTCCCAAAAGCTGAAAACAGATAAAAAAGGGCCCTGTTGTCAATGGATTTGTCCAGGTTTTTGATGAATATATTTCCAATTCCAGACTTTCTTAAGCGGTCATCTGGCTGAGACCACATTAGACGGAATGGTTTGCCGTTAATCAAATCAAAATTCATGGTGTTCAGTGCCCACTCAGCATCCGCAGGAAAGCGGAAGTTAACGTAGCCATAGCCCAGGGGGCTGCGGGTCACCGGGTCACGGCAGATTCGGGTGAAGCGCAGAGGTCCAGCAGGCCTGAACTTTTTATATAACATGTCCTCGGTAACATCTGGGTCCAAGTCACCCACATACAGGGCAGCCTTGAGGTACTTCTTTTTCTTGCCAGCAGGATTAGGCTCCCCACTCCCCATCTCTCTGAGCACAGGGAGAAGGCTCTCTTGGGAGAGAAAAAAAGGCTGCTTTCTCTAAGCTATGGGCCAAACAGCTGTTCACAAACAGAAAAAAGCCAAGGCGAAGAAAGCTAAAAGCAGACTCAGAATCACTGTTGAGGCTGAGAAAATGAAGTTCAGAAACAGCTGGTCAGCAGGCTCAGAACAAACGCATCAGACAAAAAAAGCACCCCAATAACGAATCCATTCTCCCTAAGGGGGCTTAGAATTTCCACCCATTCAGATCTAAAATCAGTTTCAAAAGCCAGTAGTAGGAAAGAAATGTCCCTTTCCCCGCTAAATAGTAAGAAATCACCAAGCAGCTGGCTGGCTCCCCACATCTAGCCTTGCCGACAGAGGCCTCACGGCCAATTTTCTGCATAAAAATAGGCCTCAAGCTCCTGTGGGTTTAAAATGATAACAACAAGGGCAGGGGCCGAACGTGTATTCCTCCGCCGGCTGCCTGGCCGGTCTCAGGCGGGCTCGCGGTTCTCTAAGGCCGCGCTACCGACACTCAGCGTCAGCGAAAGGGCAAACTGGACACTTGGTGGGCTGCGGCCAGGCAGGCAGGCTGCAAGCAGCGAATCGCACAGAGAGACAGACAGACAGACACACGCGCGGGTGACCGGAGACCGCCCAGATACCCAAGATGCCCACTGGGTACGGACCGAGTGACGCGCGGTGATTTCGGCAGCCTGAGAATCGCGGCGGGTCCGGAGGAACTGGCGGACGCGCACTGGGTCAGCTCAGACGCGAGGCGGTTCCGGACAGATGCGGGGCGGAGTCAGGAGAGAAGGGCAGATGCCCGGCTGGCGGGCAGAGTGCAGACGGATGGACAGGGATTGTTCCTCGCAGGACAGACCGACCCGGGGACTGAAAAGCCTGTAGCTGTGGTGGGGCGAGCGGGCGGGCGGGGCGCAAGGAAACCCGGAACCGTGCTAAAGAACTTCCCGCTTCTTCCCGCTTGCTCTCTGCCAAGATGTTTAAAAAAGAGAGAGAGAGAGATTGAAAAGGTTTCTAGATTTTTTCCCCTTAGTTTTGAAAATTTATTTATTAATTTAAAATATTACTTTTAGGCTGCTGACCCCAAAATCAAGTCAAAGGAGGTGACGACCTAGGTGGAGAGAACTGTCAAGGTATTTTTTTTTTTTTTAACCGAGTTCCCCAAATCATTTCTGCTTAGGAAATAAGATACAGGTTGCATACTTTCCTGAATGTATTGGAAGTCAATTGACAGCTGTACTGGACTCCCAGTCCAGTGCTAAATGATCACAGGGTCAAATAAAACGCATGCCCATTTTGTGGTCGGCTTTTATTCTTACTCCATTAAATTTCAGCATAATGGTAGTATTATCATGAGGTAATAGGCAGAGTTCTTTTTGCTTCTCCAGTGATACTAAGGTTTTAATGCTTGGAGAGCCATAAAATGAGTTTTAATGGTACTTAGTGAGTGGCTCAGCTGGTAAAGAATCTGCCTTCAATGCAGGACACCCTGGAGAAAGAAAAGGCTACTAACTCCAGTATTCTGCCCTGGAGAATTCCATGGACTATCCATGGGGTCGCAAAAAGTCTGACATGACTGAGCAGACTTTCACTTTCAGTGCCAGAAAACGTTGAGGATGTGCTGCCTCCATAATCACAAATTACAAAATCTTAAAGACATAAAATCTGTAATAATTAATGTTCACAGGTTAAATAAACACATAAATATATAAGCACTTTACATAATTAGTAATTTCAACTTGAACTGTCAACTTTAAACCATTTCAGGGAACAATGCTATAGTATTATACTCAACTCAAAGCTGTCCTAAGATCTCTCTTTAGAGTTTGTGGGAAGCTGTTTTGGGAGAGGACTGTTACCTTATCTTCAGAAAATTGCCAGTGTCTATAATGCACAACTCAACCAGCCCGTTCCTCAAGACGTCCCCTCAAAAAGAAAATCCAAACAAAGCATGTCAGTACAATTAGACTGGAAAGGATCCTGGGTAAAAATTATGCAAGAGAAGGTGTGTGTATGTGCTCAGTGGTTAAGTTCTGGCTGACTCTTTGTGACCGCATGGGCTGTAGCCCTCTAGGATCCTCTAAACATAGGATTTTCCAAGCAAGAATATTGGAGTCAGTTGCCATTTCGTCCTCCAGGGGATCTTCACCCCAAAGGGTGTTGTATTAAGAAGACATCCCTAGAATAAAAGGCTAAATTCATCTGTTGTTTCCTTTTTTAGAGTTTCTATTAGACAGTATAGTTGGCTGAAGATAACAGTTTACCCTCATTATTTACTCAAATATTTTGTAATTTTCTTTACATAGCTCTTTTGCTTACTTTCTAGGATTCTTGCTTAGCTAAGACATGGAAACTGTGAGAAAACACAAATACAAATGAAAAAAATGTTATAGAGATAGATTAATACAAAACTGGTCTTAAAATACCACCACATTGACCAACATGTAGAAACACTTGTGAACAGGTGCTAACTTTATTGTCCTTAGAACATAAACTTTATAAACATCTTTCCTCATAATCTTAATTAACAATGGGCTAGAATTTGTATTTATTTTTCTGATTTACAACTATTACTTCACCACAAATGCTGTATTAAAATAGCAACATAAAGCCAAGAGAATAATTCCCACAGTATTATCACTAAAATAAAATCAATATTTTATCTATGTAATGATAAATTTCCCTATTCCAATTCATGTGTGTATTTTCTCTAATATTATAGATGAAATGGAGTTGTTGAAAATAATTATTTTCGAAATCACCTCTTCTCTATACTTAACAGCCATTTGGGGGTAATTACAATATAAACATCCTAAACTAGGGCTTCCCAGGTGTCGCTAGTGGTAAAGAATCTACTTGCCAGTGTAGGAGACATAAGACATGGTCAGTTTGATCCCTGGGTTGGAAAGAAAATGGCTAACCCACTCCAGTATTCTTACCTGGAGAATCCCATGGACAAAGGAGCGTGGCAGGCTACAGTGCATAGGGTCTGAAAGAGTCTTACATGACTGAAGCGACTTAGCACAAAATAAAAAAATATATTGGACATTTTATCAGATCAAAAATCAGAAATTTAGAACTGTTGTGAAATAAATGAATTTTAATAGAGTTCCCTCTGCAAAGCAGAGGTTTATGGGGAAAAGGGAATCATTTTCATATATAATTTATTTAAGCATTTTAATATTTATATTAAAAACTGTCTCTGGAATAAAAATCAGATGTAGGACATTTGGCTGACATTTTTATTGTATATGAAAAGCAAGTTTATAGTCTACACAAACCTGATTCATATGTTAAATCTATTAAAAATAATCCCTGCCTAGATTCCTGAGGCAGTTGATTGAGAATATCTGAGTCTTTCTAAATGAGAATTATTTTGCATGAGGAAGGACTCCTGGACAACTGGCATTCTAAGTGCATCCCACCACATTGTTGTGTACAGTTGGTAGTAATGTGTCAGCATGAGTGGAAAAAGAGTGTTGGAAATTTATATTTTTCAGCCTTATCTTAGCAGGCACTTGATCCTGTGTTTCCCATTAGAAGTCTGACTTGTGCAGGTTGCTGGGACTTCACAATGAAAATAAACTTCCTGCCCTCTTGAATGAAGTCTGGGATGACTGAACAAAATATTATAAAGTAAAACCTTTATTAAATAGAACTTGCCTCATATTTTTTAGACAAAGGAAAATTGCAAAAAAATACATTATGAATGTAGTATCAGCAGGCATTTCTACAATAAATTTTGGAGCCAATAGTAGTTCTTTCATTCTATTTCCAAAAATTTTATCCTGATCCATGAGTATTCATGCTCTGGATGATAATCCTCAAGGCCCTTTGATAATACTTATTAACATAGAAAGATTAAACAGTGTTTATTAGAATGTACTTACTAAAGTGAGAAAGTAAAACTGGAAAAGTTTCAACAGAATTTACAATGAGACAGGATTTATGCTAAATTGTCAATAAATCAGAATATTGCATTCCTCAATATTTAACCAAAATTTAAGTATTTTAAATTATAATGCTATAGTTTAGATATTTATTCAAATGCTGTAGCTATAATTCATACATTTATAACTCTAGATATTTTATTGGAAATTAAGATGTTTTTAAATAAAATAATATAAAACTCTAAATAGACTGGATTTTGAATGCCTAGTAATTGCTTCAGTTTACATTGTAGTATTTCATGGGTTCATTTTAAACTAATAAGATCCATTTAAAAAAGCACCCTAAAGAGACACCTAACTAAACCTAAATATATGTTAAGTTGTTTAAGTTGTTAAGTTGTTAAATAAGCAAAGTGATAAAATATAGCCTTGTCATACTCCTTTCCTAATTTTGAACCAGTCACTTGTTTCATGACTGGTTCTAACTATTGCTTCTTGACACCCATATAGATTTATCAGGAGACAGGATTTTGTTTAATATTTTTTAATATATTGAACATATATTTGTTTAATCTGTTATTAAATAAACATTTTTGTATGCTTTTAATACTCAGATTTATTCACAGTTGAATGCATGATTTTTTTTAATTCAAAAGGAATTTATTTAATGAGATAAATGAAAAAAGAAAAACTTAAACCTTCAGATATACAAGCTGGATTTTGAAGAGGCAAAAGAACCAGAGACCAAATTGCCAACTTTGTTGGATCATGAAGAAAGGAAGGGAGTTTGAGAAGAGCATCTATTATACTCCTGCTTCATTGATTACACTGAAGCTTTTGACTGTGTGGATCACAACAAACTGTGGAAAATTCTTAAAGAGATGGGAATATCAGACCACCGACCTGTCTCCTGGGAAACCTGTATGTGTGTCAAGAAGCAACAGTTAGAACCAGACATGGAACAAGTGACTGGTTCAAAATTGGGAAAGGAGTGTGACAAGGCTATATTTTGTCACTTTGCTTATTTAAATTCTGTGCAGAGTTTGGGGATTTCTGGGTAGTGCTTGTGGTTAAGAACCCACCTGCCAATGTGGGAGACATAAAAGATGTGGGTTTGATCCCTGGGTCAGGAGGATTGCCTGGAAGAGGACATGGAAACCCACTCCCGTATTCATGCCTAGAGAATCCCATGGACAGAGGAGCCTGAGGGACAGAGGACAGTCCACAGTGTTGCACAGAGTTGGACATGACTGAAGTGACTTAGCATGCACACATGCAGAGTACATCATGTGAAGTGATGGGCTGGATAAATCAGAAGCTGGAATCAAAATTGCTGAGTGAAATATCAGCAACCTCAGATATGCAGATGATACCACTCTAATGGCAGAAAGTGAAGAGGAACTAAAGAGCCTCTTGATGAAAGTGAAAGAGGAGAGTGACAAAGTTGGCTTGAAACTCAACATTCAGAAAACTAAGATCGTGACATCTGGTCCCATCACTTCATGACAGATATAAGGGGGGAAAGTGGAAGCAGTGACAGGTTTTATTTTCTAGAGCTCCAAAATCACTGCGGATGGTGACTGCAGCCATGAAATTAAAATACGCTTGCTTCTTTTAAGGAAAGCTATGACAAATCTAGACAGTTTATTAGAAGACATCACTTTGCTGACAAAGGTGTGCACAGTCAAAGGTATGGTTTTTCCAGTAGTCATATATGGATGTGAAAGTTGGACCAAAAGGCTGTTTGCCAAAGTATTGATGCTTTTGAGTTGTGTTCTGGAGAAGACTACTGAGAGTCCCTTGGACTTAAAGGAGAACAAACCAGTCAATCCTAAAGGAAATCAACCCTGAATATTGATTGGAAGGACTGTTGCTAAAGCTGGAGCTTCAATACTTTGGGCACAAAAGACCCTGATGCTGGGAAAGATTGAAGACAATGGAAGAAGGAAGTGATAGAGGATGAGATGGCTAGATAGCATCACCGACTCAATAGACATAAATTTGAGTAAACTCCAGGAAAAAGTGAAGGACAGAGGAGCCTGCCATGTTACCATACACAAACCCCACATCTTTGATTAAAAATCCTGAGATACAGTTATTTCACTTGACCTAGAACAATCAATAAAATAATTTTTAAAATGTAAACTTCAAGCTTTATTATTATTTTCCATGTTAATTGTGGAAAAATGCACATCAAATTTGTCATTCTAATGATTTTAAGTGAATAATTCAGTGACCTTACATTCACATAGCTGTGCAAAATAAATCACTATTGACCTCCAGACCACTTCATCATGCCAGACTGAAACACTGTACCCATTAATCCATGCTTTTGGATGACACAGATATGTTAAGCTACTTTTGGATCTTGAGTATTAAAGCTGCTTTGGGTTATTTTATTGTCTCAGCACAGTGCTATAATAAACATTCTTATTCACCTATTTTCATATATTATTACTCATTTCTATTAACTAGATTCTCAGAAGTGGGGATCATACATTTAAATGGTATGTGTATTATTAAATATTGATGCAATTTACTTATTTTACCAATAACATAGAAATTTAGAAGAAATGGCTATTTTCTAGCAAAATGTACTCAATAGCTCAGTCGTGTCCGACTCTTTGTGACTCTATGGGCTGTAGGCCACCAGGCTCCTCTGTCCATGGGATTATCCCATCAATTACTGGAGTGGGTTGCCATTTCCTCCTCCAGGTGATCTTCCCAATCCAGGGATCAAACCTGCTTCTCCTGCAGCTCCTGCATTGGCAGATGGATTCTTTACCACTGAACCTTCCAGGAAGCCCTTTAACAAAATAGGAATTACCAAATTTGATTCAAAGGAAAAGTGGTAGAACAATTGCCATAGAACAGATTAGAGAATGATTATACGTATGCTATTAAAAAATGCACAGGTGATTTTATAGTCAAGTACTATTATATAATCTTTAAGAAAATACATGTAGTGCTAATGCTATTCAAACTATTCTCAACTGTAAAACCTTGCTGATTCACTTTCATAAAATTGTCTCCAAGAGAGACTTTTCATAAACCTAGCTCATGTTTTCAAACCAGAATAAAGGTATAAATTGACGCTCAGTCCATTTGCTGATAAGACTTGGATATATGTGTGTATGTGTGGGTGTGGGAGTATGGAAATTGCAGGAGCTGGGTTAAGTGTTATATAATAAGTATTCAGAAAGGGATACATGATGGGAAGAAAAGACTGGTTTAAAATATTAAAACAAGATAAAACATATTCCAGATACTGACCATTATGTCTTGCATTTTTTTTTCTTTCCTTCAGGAAAATCTGTTCAGAAATGTGAAACATGGAGAATAGCTCTTCACAGATAAGGTAAACTGAACATTTATATAAGCAGATGATTGAGGAAAATTCTCTGCTTGCCTTTCCTGGCATAATAATTCAAATGTAAAGCAATACATTATTGTTTAATGTTTATCAATGGGAAGATCATAGCACTTCTATCTTTTAAAACATTTCCCATCCAAATCCCTGTCTTGTGGATATAGATACACTAAGTACTCAGATTATTCCTGTGAAAGCTATTGGGACTTCTGTTGTATCCTGTTTGTTCATCCATATTTATCATCATAATTAGTAACAGAAACCGTATGCCCATTTTGTTCCAAAATCAATCATTATCTTCATGCTTTGATACATATAACAGAGTTATATTAAGTGGAGATTAGATTTACAAGGTCAATGTATGGCAAAACCAACATGATAATGTAAAGAAAAATAAATAGATAATATTTTAAAAAAATTTAAAAAATAAAAAAGTGAAGTACCTTTATTTTCCATTTGGTCTTTAATTCCTTAGTACTTCTTTGCCACAATTTCAAATTTCAAATACACTCTTAAAGATAAACTTCTTTCACTATAGAATTCTTTTCTATGTAATTCTTCTTTGGGAGTGAAATGGCATAACAGAAATATTAATATAGTCATTAAAAAGTTATGACTATTTCCATCTTTTTTAATAAAATTATACATTTAATTCTTTATTGTGTCCTTTAAATTTATTTCTTGTGCAATATCAGAGAGCCTAAATGACAAGACTAGTATCTGATGGTGTAAAAACTTGCAGAAACTCCCAAGGATTAAAGTAAACTAATTCTTCTGATCTGGAGAGAAGATACACATTCTAATTACTTTGATTTTCCTCAATAAAGAGTCATCAGTAATGCTCATTTTTTGATTTGCAGTTTAATCAAAATAATTATTCACTGACTTAGAGCAGCACCTAAGCTCTAGCACATTTCCTTCAGAAATACAGTAGTCCTCTTTTGAATATTTAAGTTTGGGTAAAAGGGATAAACCTACCACAAAATTTCAAAGAATATAAGGGGTGCTGGCATTGTTACTGTTAACTAAAGAATCCTGCATGTGACCCCAATTATTATCTGTTGTTTTTTTTCATAATATATTTAAGTCTTAATACTAGATTTTGGCTGCTGAGACATTCTTGAAGCTGATTTACTAATTTGACTGAAAAATCATTCATTAAAAATGAGAGGGCATTTATCTTGGTTAATTTATTTACCTATTTGTGGCTCCAGTAATATTGAAATGACCTTTAGAATGTTTGGATACATTATTCATCAACTTAAATGAGCTCTCTGTTTCAGTTTCACTGCTAGGCATTTTGTGTTTGCTTCAATTCCCCCCTTTCCCCACACACCAAGACATTTACATTTATTTTTCTTCACATAACTCTTTCAAGAAGTTATCCAGTTTTCAAGACATTTGATATACGATGGTATCCAGATACATTTTAAGATTTATTTGTGGTTTATCAATTTGCTTAAATAAAATGTAATTTTTGAGGGTCCCCTATGTGCCAGACACTTTGGCACTGGTAATAGAATGTTGAATAAGATACAGGTAGTCCCTGCTATACATTAGAGTTCTTATGTTCTAGAGGGGGAATATCATAGACAAATAAAAAAGAAACAATTTGTGACAAGATCCATATGGAAAATGCTCAGCTGAGTGTTTTGATAGTAGTTAATAATGGGACACAGACTAGCACAGACTATTTTAAAATAAAAGGGAACTTCATAAGCTTTTTCACAGAGCATCTATTTAATAAACATAAAATATTTAAGTGAAATTTATGTTGATAGATATAATGAGGAATCATTACACTGAATGAGGTCTGTAGGTCCCAGATAAGCAGTCATTTGACTTCCCCAGAATAGCAGTTGAGTGAGAAAGGATGTAGCTATATTGAAAATAGTATATGTTTAGAATTAATTTTTGTTCTTAGTATGGTTTACTAGCCATGGATAGTATAGATCAAGCATTGGATATGCCAACTCTATTAGACTTTTCCACAACTGAGTTCTTATAAAGGTTGCAGAGAAGATAGAAGAAAACAATAATTATATGAATAATTGCCACAAGGAAATAGGAATTAAAATCTTTAAAATTACTTTATGATGTCTACTTATTCATTTTCATAGATGGTATTTTTGAAATTTTTTTCTATAAATTTTGTATGACTCTACCCCCCTCTTTCCTACCCCTTTCTCCTTTTCCCTCATTTAATTAATCATGCTAGACTGGTGATTCCTGATTTAGGACATAAATATAAAGGTACTAAGTATGTGTCTTTGCGTTACTGAATTATTACACCTAGTCTAATTGTAAGTATTGTATAGTTACACATATGGAAAGATAAGTGAAGGTGTAAAAAACAAAAAGCAAAACAAAACAAAAGAAGAAGCCTAGAGAATAATCACTTTTGAACTTAATTGTTTCTACTTGGGCAGCCTCACAAAGGTCTAAAAACAAAATAGCATCTAGCACTTAATTCATTTTCCATTTCTTTGCATTTCTTATTCCCTTCTTCTCTCTGCCTTTAAAAGCACTTCTTAAGGACCTAGCTTAATTAGTCTTTAAAGATTGCCTATTCCATTTTTGGCCCATTTAAATACTTGCCTTCTTTTCTTTTAACTCTCTTCCAATCTCTTTTATCATTGGCCGTGTTCATTCGTATATATGGGTCCTTGGACTTCTTTGTTGGATGAAGTATATGATCCTGGGGAATAACTTCTAAATTTCATATTGAAAAAAATCACTTTTCTCTTCTTGTTCATTTGAGTGGAATTGAAATGACCTAGGCCAAATTGAATTTAAAAGACTTATACAGGGTCAATACATATTTAGGGTGTGTGCCCTCTTACAGCCAAGAAAGATAAAACGAATGCATTATGCAACTGAGCCTGGACCTGGTTTCATCATATTTGTAAGCAAAGTATTATAGGCAACTACTAATAATCACTAGATTTGTCATATAAGATAAGCCTTTATGAGATCCCAGATACCTTGAATATATTGTTAATTATTTCTTCCTTTAGAAAGTTCATAGTTTACATTACGGTTCACCCTTGGTGGTGTACATGCTGTGGGTTTGGCAAATATGTAATGCTACTTATCTACCATTACAATTTCATTGAAAATAGTTTCATTGTCTTAAAAATCCTCTGTGCTTTTCCTGTATATCCTGTTCCCTTCCCTAAACCCTGAAAATCACTGCTTTTACTACTGTCTCCATATTTTTGCTTTTATCAGAATGTCATATAGACTAAATCATATAGAATGTAGCCTTTTCATTCTGTTTTCTTTAACTTAGTAATATATGTATACACTTAAGGTTCTTCCACATCTTTCCATGTCTTGAAAGCTCATTTCTTTCTATAGTGCTGACAATAATATTCCATCGTTCAGATGTACCACAGTTTATTTATCGAAATACTGATGGACATCTTGATTGTTCTAAGTTTTTCAAATAATGAATAAAGGTAATATAAACATCTGTGTGTAAGTTTTGTGTGGATGTAAATTTTCATTTATTTGGATATATGTCAAGGAGCACAGTTGCTGGATCCTATGCTAACAATATATGTTTCATTTTGTAAGAAACTGCCAAACTGTCTTCCAGAGCTGCGTTACCATTTTTCAATCCCATCAGAAATGAATGATGGTTCCTGTTGCTCCACATCCTTGTTATCATTTGAATTTTCACCATTCTAATTGATATATAGTGGTATCACAATATTATTTTAAATTGCAATTCTCAAATGATATTTTATGTTGAGCAAATCTTTATGCATATTTCTTTCTTTATATCATTTTTGGTGAAGTGTCTGTTCAGTTTTTGCCCATTTTTTTCTTAAACAAATTTTATTGTGAAAGTACACTTAGTATGAGATCTACTCTGTTAATGAACTTTTAAGCTTACAATATTTTATAATTGACCACAATGTTATACAGCAGATCTCTAGAGCATATTCTTGATAAACTGAAATTTTATGCTTGTTGATAAGTAACTCCATTTCTCTCTCTTTCTGACCTGTATAAACCATTATTCTATTCCTGAATTCTATGAATTGGGTTATTTTTAGCTACTTCATATAAATGGAATGATGAAGCACTTATCTTTCCACAATTGGCTTATTTCACTTAGCATAATGTACTCAAGATTCATTCATGTTGTCCCATATTACAAATTTCCTTCTTTTTCTTAAAGGCTGTATAGTATGCCATTCTATGTAACTACAACATTTTTTAAAATCTACTTATCTGTTGATGGACTAGGTTTTTATATATATTGGTTATTGTGAATAATGTAAGTCCCTTGGACAGCAAAGAGATCAGAACAGTCAATCCTAAAGGAAATCAACCCTGAATATTCATTGGAAGGACTAATGATGAAGCTGAAGCTGCAATATTTTGGCCACCTGATGCAAAAAGCCAGTTCACTGGAAAAGACCCTGAAGCTGGGACAGATTGAAGGCAGGGAGAGAAGGGATTTGACAGAGGATGAGATGGTTGGATGGTATTATTGATTCAATGGACATGAGTTTGAGGAAACTCTGGGAGATTATGAAGGATAGGGAAGACAGCTGTGCTACAATCCATGGGGTCACAAAGAGTCAGATGCAAATGAGTGACTGAACAACAATAATTTCCTCACACAATTCACAACCGCCATTGTCCAAAAGTGAACAAACAGTAAATGCTGGAGACACAGTGGAAAAAAGGGAACCCTTCTATGCTGTCAGTGTAAAGGTCAATCAGTAACAGACACTATGGAGAGCAATGTGCAGGTTTTTTAAGAAATGATAATGAGAATGCAATTAGAATACTCCCTAACAGCATATGCAAAAATAAACTCCAAATACATTAAATTCTAAATAAAATAATATACAATGGGACTCTTGAGGAAAACAGCAGAACAAGCTTTGATTAAATTGAAGCAAGTTCTTTTTTGACCCACCTCTTAGAATCATGAAAAGTAAAACAAACATAAATAAATGGAACCTGATTTTCCTTAAAAGTTCGGCACAGCAGAGGAAACCATAAACATAACAAAAAGGCTACCCTCAGAATGGAACTATATTTGCAAACAGACACCCACGAGGAATTTATCTCCAAAACATGCAGATAGTTTATGCACTTCCATATCAAAGAAACAGCCCAATCAAACCAGGGCACCATGATGTAAATGGACATTTTTCCATTTACAGAAATGGAAAGTCTGGGAAAGATTGAGGGCAGGAGGAGAAGGAGTCACAGAGGATGAGATGATTGGATGGCCTCACCAATTGACACAATGGACATGAGTTTTATCAAACTCCAGGAGACAGTGAAGGACAGGGAAGCCTGGTATGCTACAGTTCATGTGATCACAGAGCTGAACGTGACTTAGCTATTGAATAGCAACAATTGTGAATAGTGCTACAGTGAACACAGGAATGCTATCCCTTTAAGATGAGAGAAAATATTTCCTAACCATGCATCTGACAAGGGATTAGTCTCCAATATATGTAAAAAAAATATATTTTTACTCTCCTACAACTGCATAGTGAAAACAAAACTAGTGGCCCAACTAAAAAGTGCTCAACAATGCTAATCTTTAAGGAAATGTAGATCAAAAACATAAGATATCACCTCACATTTGTCAGGATGGCCATTATCAAAAAACAAAGCACAATTATTGGAACAAATGTGGAGAAATTGGAACACTTGCACACTGTTGATGGGAAAGAAAAATATAAAATGTATGGAGGTTTCTCCAAAAATTAAAAACAGAACTACCATCAGTTCAGTTAAGTTCAGTCGTTCAGTCGTGTCCAACTCTTTGAGACACCATGAACTGCAGGACGCTAGGCCTGCCTCTCCATCACCAACTCCCGGAGTCTAACCAAACCCATGTCCATCGAGTTGGTGAAGCCATCCAGCCATCTCATCCTCTGTCGTCTCCTTCTCCTCCTGCCCCCAATCCTTCCCAGCATCAGAGTCTTTTCTAATGAGTCAACTCTTTGCAAGAGGTGGCCAAAGTATTGGAGTTTCAGTTTCAACATCAGTCCTTCCAATTAACACCCAGGACTGATCTCCTTTAGGATGGACTGGTTGGATCTTCTTGCAATCCAAGGGACTTTCAAGACCAAGGGACTTCTCCGATACCACAATTCAAAAGCATTAATTCTTTGGCACTCAACTTTCTTCACCGTCCAACTCTCACATACATACATGACTACTGGAAAGACCATAGCCTTGACTAGATGGACCTTTGTTGGCAAAGTAATGTCTATGCTTTTCAATACGCTATCTAGATTGGTCATAAGTTTCCTTCCAAGGAGTAAGCATCTTTTCATTTCATGGTTACAGTCACCATCTGCAGTGATTTTGGAGCCTCCCAAAATAAAGTCTCTCACTGTTTCCACTGTTTCCCCATCTATTTGCCATGAAGTGATGGGACCAGATGCCATGATCTTAGTTTTCTGAATGTTGAGCCTTGAGCCAATTTTTTCACTCTCGTCTTTCACTTTCATCAAGAGGCTTTCTAGTTCCTCTTCACTTTATGCCATAAGGGTGGTGTCATCTGCATATATGAGGTTATTAATATTTCTCTAAGTAGTCTGAATTCCAGCCTGTGCTTTTTCCAGCCCAGAATTTCTCATGATGTACTCTGAATATAAGTTAAATCAGCAGGGTGACAATATACAGCATTGATGTACTTTTTCTATTTGGAACCAGTCTGTTGTTCCATGTCCAGTTCTGTTGCTTCCTGACCTGCATACAGGTTTCTCAAGAGACAGGTCAGATGGTCTGGTATTCCCATCTCTTTCAGAATTTTCCACAGATTACTGTGATCCACACAGTCAAAAGCTTTGGCATAGTCAATAAAGCAGAGATAGATGTTTCTCTGGAACTCTCTTGCTTTTTCAATGATTCAGCGGATGTTGGTAATTTGATCTCTGGTTCCTCTGCCTTTTCTAAAACCACCTTGAACATCTGGACGTTCACAGTTCACGTATTGCTGAAGCCTGGCTTGGAGAATTTTGAGCATTACTTTACTAGCATGTGAGATGAATGCAAGTATGAGGTAGTTCAAACATAGTTTAGCATTGTCTTCCTTTGAGATTGAAATGAAAACTGACCTTTTCCAGTCCTGTGGCCATTGCTGAGTTTTCCAAATTTGCTGGCATATTGAGTGCAGCACTTTCACAGCATCATCTTTCAGGATTTGAAATAGCTCAACTGGAATTCCATCACCTCCACTAGCTTTGTTTGTAGTGATGCTTTCTAAGGCACTCTTGATTTCACATTCCATGATGTCTGGCTCTAGGTGAGTGATCACACAATTGTGATTATCTGGGTCATGAAGATCTATTTTTTTGTACAGTTCTTCTTTGTATTCTTGCCATCTCTTTTTAATATCTTCTGCTTCTGTTAGGTCCATACCATTTCTGTCCTTTATCGAGCCCATCTTTGCATGGAATGTTCCCTTGGTATCTCTAATTTTCTTGAAGAGATCTCTAGTCTTTCCCATTCTGTTGTTTTCCTCTATTTCTTTGCATTGATCTCTGAGAAAGGCTTTCTTATCTCTCCTTGCTGTTCTTTGGAACTCTACACTCAGAAAAGATCTTTCCTTTTCTCCTTTGCTTTTCTCTTCTCTTCTATTCATATCTATTTGTAAGGCTTCCGCAGACAGCTACTTTGCTTTTTTGCATTTCTTATCCATGGGGATGATCTTGATCCCTGTCTCCTGTAGAATGTCACAAGCTTCCATCCATAATTCATCAGGCATTCTGTCTGTCAGATCTAGTCCCTTAAATCTATTTCTCACTTCCACTGTATAATCATAAGGGATTTGATTTAGGTCAGACCTGAATGTTCTAGTGATTTTCCCTTCTTTCTTCAATTTCAGTCTGAATTTGGCAATAAGGAATTCATGACCTGAGCCATAGTCAGCTCCCGGTCTTGTTTTTGCTGACTGTATAGAGCTTCTTCATCTTTGACTGCAAAGAATATAATCAATCTGATTTTGGTATTGACCATCTAGTGATGCCCATGTGTAGAGTCTTCTCTTCTGTTTTTGGAAGAGGGTGTTTGCTATTATCAGTGCATTCTCTTCACAAAACCCTGTTAGCCTTTGCCCTGCTTCATTCTGTACTCCAAGGACAAATTTGCCTGTTATTGCAGGTGTTTCTTGGCTTCCTACTTTCACATTCCAGTTCTTTATAATGAAAAGGACATCTTTTTTGGGTGTTAGTTCTAAAAGATCTTGTAGGTCTTCATAGAAGCATTCAACTTCAGCTTCTTCCCAATTAGTGCTTGGGGCATAGGCTTGGAATACCATGGTATTGAATTGTTTGCCTTGGAAACGAACAGAGATCATTCTGTCGTTTTTGAGACTGCATTCTGGTGCTGCATTTTGGACTCTTTTGTTGACCATGATGGCTACTCCATTTCTCCTAAGGGATCCCTGCCCACAGTAGTAGATGTAATGGTCATGAGTTAAATTCACCTATTCCAGTCCATCTCAGCTCACTGATTCCTAGAATGTTGATGTTCACTCTCGCCATCTCTTGTTTGACCACTTTCAGTTTGCCTTGATTCATGGACATAACATTCCAGGTTAGGTTAACATTCAAGATTAAGTTACATACTTGGAATTGTATAATTCTCTTCATACAGTGTTGAATTTAATTCGCTAATATTTTATTGAGAATTTTCCTTTTATGATCACTAGAGACATTGGTTTCTTATTTTCATTTGTTGGAATGCCTATACCTCATTTTAGTATTAGGATGATGCTGGCCTTATAGTATGTTATGACATGCTTCTGCTATTTCTATTTTCTGGAAGAAACTGCAGAAATTGGGATAAACTTCTTTAAATATTTGGTAAAAGTCATCAGCAAACACATCCAAGATTGGTGCTCTCTGTTGTGGAAGGTTATTAATTATTTATTCATTATTTTAAATACATATAGGCTTATTTAAGTTGTCTATTTCTTCCTAAAATGGCTTTGACTGATTGTTTCTGTCAAGGAATTAGTCTGTTTCATCTAAGTTATTCAAATTTGTGAGCATAGAGTTGTTAAAAATATTTTTATTATTCTTTTAATATTTATGGTATCTATGTTAATGTACCTTCTTGTGTTTCTGATGTTAGTAGCTTATGTCTTCTCTGTTTTTCCTAATTACTATGGCTAGAGTTTTATGAATTTTATTGTTGTTTTGAAAGAATGGCTTTTGATCCCATTGATTTTTCTTTGTTGATTTATTTCAATCACTGATTTCTAATCTAATCTTTATCTTTTGTTTCATTCTGCTCTTTTGTTATTGTTTAGTCGATAAGTAGTGTCCATACTCTTGCAACCCTATGGACTATAGTCTGAGAGGCTCCTCTGTCCATGGGATTTCCCAGGCAAGAATATTGGAGTGGGTTTCCATTTCCTTCTCCAGGGGATCTTCCTGACCCATAGATCGAACCCAGATCTCTTGCATTGCAAGCAGACTCTTCACCATCTGAGCCACCAGGGAAAAGCTTTACTTCTCTCTGAGGAACTTCTTTTAACCTTTCTTACAAGGTGGGTCTACTGGAGACAACTTCTCTCCATTTTTGTTTTTCTTTTTTTTTATTGTTTTTGCCACATTTTTGTTTTTCTGAGAAAGTCTTTATTTCTCTTTCACTTTTGAAGAATAATTTTACTGGATACATACTTCTAGATTGTTGTATGTTTTCTCTCAACATGTAAATATTTTACTGCATTATTTCCTTGTCTGCATAGTTTATGAAGAGAAGTGTGCCTCCAGGCTCCTCTGTCCATGAAATTCTGCAGGCAAGAATACTGAAATGGTTATCCATTCTCTTCCCGACCCAAGAATCAAACCTGGGTCTCCTGTATTTCAGGCAGATTCTTTACCATCTGGGCCACCTGGGAAGCTCATCTGAAGAGAAGTTCAATGTAATTCTTTTATTGACTTTCTCTAGGTAAGGTGTACCCCTGCCCTCTGGCTTCTTTCAAGTGCTTTTTTATTTGTTTGTTTGTTTTCGTTGTCTTTGATTTTCTGCAGTTTGAATAAAATATAACTAGGTATAGATTCCTTAGTGTTTGCCCTGTTTGGTGTTCTCTGAGCATTATTTTTAAATTAAATGGCCGTAGGCCATTTAATATTTCATTTCTGCTGGTAATTTAGTATTTCAATATTAAATTTCTTCTTTTGATATGCCTTTATAAACCTATTCTCACAACTTTAAATTACATTTGTATAATTTATTTAATGTTTAGTCACCAATTACTTGTAAGATTTCTGTGATATATGAAGAAGAGAACTGTTTCAAACTTTTTCATTGAATTAATGTCTCATTTTAAACTGCCATCTCTTTTGAAATGTATAACTATTTAGTAGTATATGAGAAACAGAATAATATACAAATATCCAATCTTATTTTATTCAATCTAGCCATAATGTGATTTATTGCAATAAAAATATAGCTCTGACTTTCATGGAGGTAATTCTTTTTAGATGTCATTCAGGATTTAAAATGAAGAAGAACGAAGATACCAAGTACCAACTACCAGCTGATAGACTAACTGGAATAATCATATACTACTCACAGGACTGAAAATTTGCGTACTTTGGAAACATATAGGGTAGAGCCTACCTAAACTGAACCTGTACTTATGCGGTAACCAAGAAATGTCAACTCTAGTTATGTATTTAATTGTAAAATAGACAAATGCTCATAAAACACAGGTACAAAAGTTATCATGTTGGTACGATATATAATGTCCCTACCTAGGATTGGCAAACTATGGTCAGCAGGTTAAATTTTGCCTGCCATCTATCTTGGTAAATAAAATTCTTTTAGAACACAGTTATGTTCATTCTCATCTATATTTGCTTTCTCACTGCAATGGCAGAGTTGTGTAACTGCCATATAAACCATATATCTAAAGCCAACAGTTTTACTGTCTGGCCTTTTACAGAAAGTTGTTTTCAGCTTATATCCCAAACTATAAATAACCAAATGTGAATCAATATAATGGAAAAATAGTGCTCCACTTTACAGTGGATCTCCATATAGCAGCAGTTTTCAACTTAGCATGCATCAGGATTCTGAGGGCAATTTAGCATAAATTGCTTGTCACCACTCCCCAGAATTTCTAATTCAAAAGTTTTTGAGTGGAATCCAAGAAGTTGCCTGACTAACAAGTTCTCAGGCAATCCTGATTCTGCTGGTCTGGGAGCCAAGCATTGGAAATACTGCTATAAAATAATGAATATGAGTGAATTACTTCAATAAGCAACAACATGGATGAATTTCACAAACATAATGCTTGACAAAAGAAGCTAAACACAAGAGTACATATTTATTGTTCCATTCATATAAAGTTATAAAATAGACAGTAGAAATCAAAGTACAGACTGGTTTAAATAGTGACTAGAACAGAGAGCAATGGGGATTCCTAGTGTTATTATTTTCTTAATATTGGTAATGGTTACAGTTTTCTGCTCACTTTATGAAATTTCATAAAGCTAAATATTCACAATTTGTGTAATATGCTTAAATATGTTATGTAGTAAAATGATAATTTCAGTGTTCTTTATGAAAAACCCAATACTGCCACAGTTGATAAAAATGTCAAACAAGAAACACTATAAAATATACAAAAGAGAAACCCAATTACTCAGACTTAACAAATAAGGGTTTAACTTTCCCGAATATCAAGAAGCAAAAAAGGTGGATACTGGGCCTTCTAGAACTGCTGTAACTTCTATAGAATGTCCTCAGTCTCTTATCTTTCTGTTTGGTCATCCTTAGTATATAATTTATATATTCAAAGTTACAAAATGGGGGATTTCCCTGATAGTCCAGTGGATAAGAAGTCACCTTGCAATGCAGGGAAGGTAGGTTTCATCCCTGGTTGAGGAACTAAGATCCCACATCATGGGGCAACTAAGCCCAAATGCTGCAACAAAGATCTGCATGCTGCAACTAAGGCCCAAAGTAGCCAAATTTAAAAATAAGTTACAAAGTGGACTCTCCTATTCTAATCATATCATCCACATTCCATTGAAGAAGAATAAAAAGTGATAAAGATTAAGACATTGACATCTTAGAAGAAATGCCAAATCTCTCCTGAAAACCTTTTTATATATTCATAATTTTGTCACATGATCACTCCTAGATGCAAAAGAAGCTTCATAAGTGAAGTAATTAAGCTTTGTTAAAAATACTTCTATTAATAAGAAAGAAGTGAATGTTTTGTAAGCAGTTAGCAGTGTTTCACATTGTAGGTGACTAAAGTTACAAAGTATCGCATAATCACAAAATGGATGTTTTCAACACATTAAAAATGGAATTTATCTTTTCAATATTGTTTTAAACTGAACCCAAACTATAGATACATAAATCTATTTTTATATATGATACACATCTTTGTATTATAAACATCCCCAAATCTTTTTTGTTAATTAAAAAATATTTTTAATTGGAGGATAATTGCATTACAATATTGTGTTGGTTTCTGCCATATGTCAACATAAGTCAGCCATAGTATACATGTGTCCTCTCCCTCTTGAACCTCTCTCCCACTTCCCACCCCATCCAACCCCTCTAGGTTGTCACAGAGCACCAGATTTGAGCTCTCTGTGTTATAGAGTTTATTTCCACTGACTATCTAGTTTTACATATAGTGATGTAAATGTTTCAATGTTATTCTCTCAATTTGTCCCACCTTCTCCTTTCCCACACTGCATCCTCAGGTCTCTTCTCTATGTCTGCATCTCTATTGCTGCCCTGCAGATAGGTTTACCAATATCATCTTTCTAGTTTCCATATATATGCATTAATATACCATATTTGTCTTTCTCTTCCTAACATATCTAACTCTATCTAATAGGCTCTATGTTCATCCACCTTGTTAGAACTGAGTCAAATGCATTCCTTTTTATGGCTGAGTTATATTCTATTGTGCATATGTACCACAAATTCTTTATTCATTCATCTGCCAATGGATATCTACAGTGCTTCCATATTAGAGCTATTGTCAAGAGCGCTGCTATGAATATTGGGTTTCATGTGTCCTTTTCAATTACATTTATCTCAAGATGCATGCCCAATAGTGGAATTTTGGGATCATATGGTAGATATATTCCCTGTTTTTTAAGGAATCTCCATACTGTTCTCCATAGTGGCTGTATCAGTTTGCATTCCCACTAAGAGTGCAAGCAGATTCCCTTTTCTCCATACCTTCTCCAGCATTTCTTGTTTGTAGACTTTTTGATGATGACCATTCTGACAGGTGTGAGGTCATGTCTCATTGTATTTTTAATGATTGGTTTATTCTAATTAGAGGCTAATTACTTTACAATATTGTGGAGGTTTTTGCCATACATCAACATGAATCAGTCATGGGTGCATATGTGTCCCACCATCCTGAACCCCCCACCCACTCCCCTACACCCCCATCACTCTGGGTTGTCCAGAGCTTTGCTTTGCAGTTTTCTTTTCTTTATTTATTAATTATTTTTTTTCTTTATATTATTGTGCTGGTTTTGCCATACATTGACATGTATCCGCTATGGGTATACATGTGTTCCCCTTCCAGAACCCACCTCCCACCCCCCTTCTGACTCCATCCCACTGGGTCATCCCAGTGCACCAGCCCTGAGCACCCTGTATCACGCATCAAACCTGGGCTGGTGATTGATTTCACATATGATAATTTACATGTTTCAAAGCCGTTGCCCCATATCATCCCGCCCTTGCCCTCTCCCGTAGAGTCCAAAAGACTGTTCTATACATCTACATCTCTTTTGCTGTCTCACATACAGGGTTATTGTCACCATCTTTCTGAATTACATATGTATGCATTAGTATACTGTATTGTTGTTTTTCCTTCTGGCTTACTTCACTCTGTATAATAGACTCCAGTTTCGTCCACCTCAGTAGAATTGATTCAAATGTATTCTTTTTTATGGCCAAGTAATAGTCCATTGTATATATGTACCACAGTTTTCTTATCCATTCATCTGCTGATGGACATCTAGGTTGCTTCCATGTCCGGGCTATTGTAAACAGTGTGGCAATGAACACTGGGGTACACGTGTCTCTTTCAATTCTGCTTTCCTCAGTGTGTATGCCCAGCAGTGGGATTGCATTTTTCTAATAATGAGTGATGTTGAACATTCTTTCATGTGTTTATTAGCCACTTGTATATCTTCTCTGGGGTATATGTTTTTGTGGTATTGAGCTGCATGAGCTCTTTATATATTTTGGAGATTAATCCTTTGTCAGTTGCTTCATATCCTATTATTTTTTCCCATTGTTAAGGTTGTCTTTTCACGTTGTTTATAGTTTCCTTTGGTTTGTAAAAGCTTTTAAGCTTAATTATGTCTCATTTGCATATTTTTGTTTTTATTTGCTTTACTCTAGGAGGTTGGTCATGAGGATTTTGGTTGAATGGCATCACGGACCCAGTGGATATGAATTTCAGCAAATTCCAGAAGATAGTGAAGGACAAGGGAGTCTGGCATGCTGAAGTCCCTGGGGTCACAACGATTCAGACATGACTTTGTGACTAAACAACAACAAAAATATTTTTATACTCATGCTTGTCACATATATAGTTTACAAATATTTTCTCCAATTCTGAAAGATGTATTTTTTCCTATATTTTCCTTTTTTTGCAGATAGTTTTTAGTTTGATGCAAATTTAAGCCCATTTGTCTATTTTGCTTTTATTGCTTATGGTGGAGTCACATGCAGAAAAGTTACAGCCTAAACCAATAGTAAGAAAAAAAATTCCCCATGTTTTCTTTGAATATAATTTGTGGTATCAAGTTTCACATTTAAGTCTTTAATCAATTTGAAGCTGACTTTTGTATATGGAGTGAAATAAGTATGTAATTTTATTCTTCTGCATGTAGGAAAAAAGTTTTTCCCAATACTAATAATTAAAGACATTATTAAGTCTGTGTT
>ML662910.1:6635-108405 GCA_007570785.1 Antilocapra americana
AGAAATATTTTTCTTGAGGCACTGCTGTTAGAGTTCTTTCCTTTGTTGGGAGTCACAATCCACCTTAGCTTCATAGAATGCCCTCCAACACTGTGCTGGTCTCTGGACCGGATGTGGGGGCAGCTCCGATTCTAATCTGGTCCTACTCCTGTGTGTTCTTGCCTCCAGTGTCCACAGCTATCAGAACCAGTGTGTTTTCTTTTGTGGGAGCTCTCACTGTCCTTTTATATATTCCATAGACACAGAGTCTGCCTAGTTGATTGTGTCAAGTTAATCTGCAGCTTGTACAGCTGGTGGGAAGGTTTTGAATCTTCTTCCTTTGCCACACTGCCCCTGGGTTTCAACTGTTGTTTTATTTCAACCTCTGCATGTGGGTCGTTTACCGGGGTTTGCTCCTGAGGCTGCCCTGGAGGACTTGGGTCTGCCCCAGTGAGGGCCAGGTGCGGAGCTGGTATAGTTGCTTGGATCACAGGGGTTCTGGCAGCACCAGGTACTCAGGGCAGTTGGCAGCTAGGGCAGCAGGAAATCTAGTGCTATAGAAGAGTATGGCAACCAGTATGGCCAATATGTTCTAGTATTCTTGTCTGACGAACCCCCCTGACTGAGAAGCCTGGCAGGCCACATTCCACAGGGTCGCAGAGTTGGACACGACTGAAGCGATCCTGCGTGCATAGACACAAGACTTTTTATGCCTGTGGCAGGGGGTTGAGCGTGAAGGTGGTACAGCTGACTGGCTTGCAGGGATCCTGGTGGTGCCAAGCATGCAGGGACATGGACTGCCCCAACCACACGAGTTATGGTCCTTTCGGAGTCTTTTCTTGAGCCTCTTGTAGCTAGTGATCAAAAAGCCTCTTTGACGAGTCTCTCTCTCTAGCTCTGCCGGTTCAGGCAATAGAGGGCTCCCTTACCTGGAGTCATTCTCTGTTGGTTAGCACATAGAGGGGACCCCCTGGCTGGGGTCCTACTCTGTAGATCAGCATGTCAGGCACTTAAAGGGGCACCCTGGGTGGAGTCCTCTGTATTTCAGTGAGTCAGGCGTTTGTTGGGCCAGACTCTCTGTTGTTCAGCTGTGGATGCTGGTATCTAGGGGGAGAGGCTATGGTTATGGATCCACCACCTATGCATGACTCAGTAGTATCACCATGCTTCTATGGCTGCCAAGCTTTTCTCCACAGGCATTTCCTACCACAATCTCCCACCTCACATCCCCTTGATCCGTCTCTCCACAGTCAACAGCAGCCACAATCCAGCTCTGAGATGCTGTGCCTTCCAGGGGACCTACATCCCTATCTGGGGTATGTATGGCTGTGGCAAGGACTGTCTTCTTATTCCATTTAGGCTGCCAAAGCTCAGCCATTTCACTCTCAGCCTAAATCTTTCTCCTCTGACTCCGACAGTTGCCCTGATGTGGGGATTGGACCCCTGCTTCAGTTCTCCCACGCACCGAAGACAGGTCCAGTCCTACTGACACTCCTGTTTCTCCCCCTTGTTCTTTTGTCCTACCAAGTTTTGTGTGGTTCTATATGTTATTTTCCGCTGGTCAGGTACTCTTGTCCACGCTTAGCTGGTGTTCTGCATGCACTTCTGTGTCTGAAGGTATATTCCTGATGTATCCATGGAGAGAGATGTACTCCACATCCACCTACTCCTCTACCATCTTATTCTCCCATCCTAGATTTCTTATTTCTGAGGATCTTGACAACTTGGAGTTTTGTGTGTTCGTTTTTGCATTAGATTCTGAGTCATTATTGATCATACCATGAAAAGTTTTTAAAAGTTTCTTCCTCCAGAGAACCTACAATCAAGTTAGTACTATCAGTGTTGTGGACTTCCACATGGCAATGGTTGAATTATTCTCTTGGCTTCATCACAGACGTGACACACATGTTTCTCTCTAGATCCCAGAGGATCAAGGTCATTTGTATCTAACAGGCATAGGTAGAAGCAGCAGGAGCATTTTGTAAAGTACTTGTGAATCCACCTGCCATTGCAGCAGATGAAGGAGACACAGGTTGGATCCCCTGGAGTGGGGAGTGGCAACCCACTCCTGTATTCTTGCCTGGGAAATCCTATGGAGAGAGGATCCTGGCTGGCTACAGTTCATGGGGTCACAAAGAATCAGACATGACTACAACAGATCAACACACACACACACACACACACACACACACACAGACACACACACACACATTTACTTTCAGAGATATGACTTCAGCAGCCCATACAGTAACTGATCTTCCACCATATGAGTGACTTCCCTGTCTATTGAACAGACTATCAGTTTTTCTCCTGAGTTCTGTATAGAAAGGGGACCAACACATGGTTGAGACACAACCAGTGTTGACATGGTAAGGCTTGTTTCTTTGAGGTTAGTATCAGTCACGGGTTGGTTTGGAACTGATACACATGATTCAACCTGAGACTCACGCATAAGTCCAGGTTGAGATACAGAGTTAAGAACTGGTTTAAGGAGGGTCCCAATGCAATAATCTCTTCCCCATATGCCAACTGGCTAAACTGATTTATGTTGGTCAAAGCTTTAGCAGGCACTCACAAATGCAGCACAAAGAAGCAAGGTGAAAGCACAAGCTAGCCAGACGGCAGTAGTTCAAAGTGCATGTTCTCCAGCATACAGCAGGGCCAGTTCGAAAGCCAAAGAAGAGAGAAAAGACACCAGGTGGTAAGGGACAGCATCTCAGTATTCTGTTCTTGGGGCCAATTGCTGCCATCATTCCACAGAGACAGGATGGATCCTTCAATGGCAATTCGGTTTGGATATCGAAACCAACTGATGACACATAACCCCAGAGAGTATGAAAAAATTCATCACTCACATAATGAGTTTTTCTGAAGAGAGCAGTGCAAGCTCTCAAGAAGGCTGAAGAATAGCTGAATAGAGCAGAGGAAGGAGACTGGCTTGGCTTTTATGGTGGTAAAAGGGGATAAAGCTGGAGAGTTCCACATATAAGTCAGGGCTTGGATGGTCTGAACTTCCTTTTGGCCCAGGGAAGAGAGTACTTGGGCTTTCTTATCAGATACAGGTAAGTAGGGGAAGAGGTGTTATAGGGCTCTTTTATAGAAACATGTGATGTAAATGCAAGGTGTTTAGCACAGTTGTGAACGCTCACAACCATTATAACCAAGGTTTTTATCCTGTTTTCAGTTAACCTGCTAGATTTGTCGTTGTTGTTGTTCAGTTGCTCATTCATGTCGGACTCTTTGGGACCCATGGACTGTAAGCACGCCAGGTTTCCCTGTCGTTCACCATCTACTGAGTTTGCTCAAACTCATGTCTCTTGAGTTGGTGATGCCATCCAACAATCTTGTCCTCTGTCGTCCACTTCTCTTCTCACCTTCAATCTTTCTCAGCATCAGGTTCTTTTCCAATGGGTTGGCTGTCTGCCTCAGGTGGCCAAAGTATTGGAGCTTCAGCTTCAGCATCAGTCCTTCCAATGAATATTCAGGGTTGATTTCCTTTAGGATTGACTGGTTTGATCTTCTTGAAGTCCAGGGGACTCTCAAGAGTTTTCTCCAGCACCACAGTTCCAAGGCATCGATTCTTCAGCGCTCAGCCAATTTTATTGTCCCGCGTTCACATCCATTCATGACTACTGAAAAAAACATTGCTTTGAGTATACAGACATTTGTGGGCAAAGTAAAGTAACATCTCTGCTTTTTATATGCTCTGTAGGTTTGTCATTACTTTTCTTCCAAGGAGAAAGTGTCTCTTAATTTCATAGCTGTAGTCCACTGTGACCATAGTGATGTTAGAGCTCAAGAAAATATAGTCCCTCATTGTTTCCATTGTTTCCCCATCTATTTGCCATGGAGAGATGGGACCAGATGCCATGATCATAGTTTTTGAATGTTGAGTTTTAAGCCAGCTTTTTTACTCTCTTCTTTCACTATCCTCAAGAGGCTCTTTAATTCCTCTTTGCTTTCTGCTGTAGGGTTGTTCCATCTGCATCAGTTCAGTCGCTCAGTCATGCATCACTTTTGGACTTCAGGAATTCAGGCTTCCCTGTCCATCACCAACTCCCGGAGCTTGCTCAAACTCATGTTCATTGAGTCAATGATGCCATCCAACCATTTCATCCTCTGCCGTCCCCTTCTCCTGCCTTCAATCTTTCCCAGCATCAGGGTCTTTTTCAGTAAGTCAGTTCTTCACATCAGGTGGCCAAAGTATTGGAGCTTCAGCTTCAGCATCAGTCCTTCCAATGAATATTCAGGACTGATTTCCTTTAGGATAGACTGGTTGGATCTCCTTGCAGTCCAAGAGACTCTCAAGAGTTTTTTCCAACACCACACTTCAAAACCATCAATTCTTTGACTCTCAGCTTTCTTTATGGTCCATTTCTCAGATTCATACATGACTACTGGAGAAACCATAGCTTTGATAGATGGACCTTTTTTTGCAAAGTATTGTCTTTGCTTTTTAATATGCTGTCTAGGTTGGGTATAGGTTTTCTTCCAAGGAGGAAGCGTATTTTAATATCATGGCTGCAGTCACCATCTTCAGAGATTTTGGAACCCAAGAAAATAAAGTCTGTCACTGTTTCCATTTGTTTCCCCACGAATATGCCACGACGTGATGGGACTGGATGCCATGATGTTAGTTTTTTGAAGGTTGAGTTTTAAGCCAACTTTTTCACTCTCCTCTTTCACTTTCATCAAGAGGCTCTTTACTTCCTCTTTGTTTTCTGCCATAAGGGTTTTGTCATCTGCATATCTGAGGTTGCTGTTATTTCTCCTGGCCATCTTGATTCCAGCTTGTGCTTTATCCTGCCCAACATTTCGCATGATGTACTCTGCTTATAAATTAAATAAGCAGGGTGATAATATAGTGCCTTGACATGCTTCTTTCCCAGTTTGGAACCAGTCCATTATTCCATGTCCGGTTCTAACTCTTGCTTCTTGACCTGCATACAGATTTCTCAGGAGGCTAGTAAGGTGGTCTGGTATTCTCATGTGTTTAAAAGTTTTCCGCAGTTTGTTGTGATGCACAGAGCCAAAGGCTTTGGCATACTCAATAAAGCAGAAATAGATGTTTTTCTGGAACTTTCTTGCTTTTTTGATGATCCAGCGGATATTGGCAATTTGATCTCCGATTCCTCTGCCTTTTTTAAATCTAGCTTGAACATCTGAAATTTGTCAGTTTACGTACTGCTGAAGCCTAGCTTGGAGAATTTTGAGCATTACTTTCCTAGCTTGTGACATGAGTATAATTGTGTGATAATTTGAACATTCTTTGGCATTGCCTTACTTTGGAATTGGAATGAAAGCTGACCTTTTCCAGCCCTGTGGCCACTGCTGAGTTTTCCAAATTTGCTGGCATATTCAGTGCAGCACTTCCATAGCATCATCTTTTAGGATTTGAAATAGCTCAACTGGAATTCCATTGCCTCTGCTAGCTTTGTTCTTAGTAATGCCTCCTAAGGCTCAGTGGACTTCAACTATATTACAAGGCAGTGTTGAATGTTGTGCTGCATATCTTGGGTGGCATTCGAGTAAATTGCTTCTGTGTTACATAATCAGATTGGTCCAAATTGAAGATTCCATTTCTTAACTTCTCCCAGAGGGACAAGATGGCAGAGTTTAGCCTCCCCTTCCGTACCCTCACCCCTGATTTACCAGATGTAAGGTCTCTTGAACCATGTGGAATACTTCTCCTTAGAGGAATGTTCCTGAAGTGTATTCTCATCCAATGTGTTTTGGGCACTAAAAGGAGTCTGTGGTCAAAAAATTAATTATATCCCCTCCTCTTGGAAATCGAAGAGATATGTTGGTATATTAAAGAATTTTACAAGTCTTGCAGCCTTGAATTGAACCCAGTATTAACCAAACTAATCTGCTTACAGAACCTTAATTTCATGACCTATATTCCGTGGACCTGGTTCAGCAGAAGGCACCGACTGTCACCTCCCCCATTACTGGCTAAATGCCTGATTCAGTTACAGCTCTTTTAGCCCCTGGCCCTTCCAGATGGAAGTCTTGAGCAGGAAGTAAGAAAGAGAAGTGAGCCCAAGCTATTTTCACAACAGGCTTCTGACTGAAACAACCTCCCCGTGTGTGGTTGATAAACACTTCGCCTCTCTTAAGGGAAAATCATGCACAGAAACAAGCACATATAAATAATTTACCAAGCTGTAATATGGTATAAATAACAAGCCTACTAAATAATGAATTAACCCAACTGCTGATTCATAGGTAAATGTCTCTTGTAAAGAAGTATTTTTATGGATTTTACAGCTTAGTTAATATCCACTCATATTTCATTAGGATGGTTCAGGTGAAGTATTGGGGTAATAATCTGGATATATTTGAAAGTGATATAGTGCATATGAGGAGCCCAGGCAGAGCTCACGGAGCTGGCAAGATCCCGTTTAGTCAGAGCCTGAGGGGCACTGGTACCCTCCTTGCCATTCTCTTTCCTCCATGGCCTTAGTTTGCCTAGCTCCTCCATGCAAGCCTGAATGCTGTCCTCTCTGAAACCAGGGATGGAGATCACAGTAGCTGTGGACCAGTGAAGGAAAGAGAGGCACAAATCACTTGGGCCTACTCTTGAGAGCCAGCTCACCTGGAATACCCTGACAGAAGAATGTCGACTCTGTGGTCAAACCCTTGGTACTTTGATCTTTATCACTTATTAACTTGGAGACCTTGGGCAAGTCCCTGAAACTCTTTGTGGCTCAGTTCTTTTGTCTGTAAAACAGGGACAATTAATAGTATCTACTTTCTTGGCTTCCATTGAAGGTTAAATGAGTTTGTATCATTAGGTGCTTTGTAGTTTTAACTGTTAGCTATTATATTCGTTGGAAAATGACTGATTTAGCCTCTTTATTTTGGCTTTCTGCAGCCCTATTGCTGGAGTCTGAGACCTCAACTCCTGAGGGATTAGATGGTCTGGGCCAGGGGGCCACTCAGATACCTCCTCTTGCCTCTAGATATAGGAATGGGAATCAGGAACTGTGATTTCATGAGAGTTGGGGCAAACTGCTTTTGACTGGCTTTCAGTTATTAAAAGTAAGAAATATTTCTTTATTTTAAAAGAATTTTTAGAATATTTTTATCAGTGAAGATTTTTTTTTTGAGAGAAAGAGGAGGCCAGAATGATGAGTCAAGTCACTTTGAAAAGGAGGAGATATGATTTTCACAATCAAACCTTGATTGGTTCCTACTTTTGGTGGCACTGCGTACCCTGGGATGGGGAGCACAGAAACTGGGCATCCTTGTTGTTCTAGTTCTCCTCGGGCATAGAGTGGGAATAAGTGTTCTTGCCATCTACTCTATGCCATCACACCACCACCATAAACCCCACCCCCACCTCCAGCTCTGGCCCTTGCTCCAACCTGTGGCTGATTACAGCCAGTGATGAGACCTCCTTGGCCCAAGTCTTCATTGATCAGAGCAGGCATTCCTGCCTAGGCTGCACTGTACATTCAGCTCATCACAGCGATTCTTGACAGCAACCATTTGAAGCTCCCTTAGCTCTCTCCTCCTTGCCATTTCTTTAAATGCTAGTCGTATGATTTGGTCTTCAGCTTGCTCTCTGTTTCCTTTTGCCATGTTGTTAACATGAGCTTCGATTCTATGAGGAACGCCATTTGCGTATTCTTTGCATATTTCCTGGGCTCAGAAATCTATGGGGGGCTTCCCTGGCCATCCAGTGGTTAGGACTCTGGCTTCCAGTGCAGGGTGTGCACTGGAAGCTAAGATCCCACATGCCTTGCAGCCAAAACACAAAAGCATAAACAGAATCAATATTGTAAGAAATTCAATAAAAACTTTAAAAATGGTCCACATCAAAAAAATCTTAAGAAGAAATCTATGGGAATCATTCCTGGTCTTCTGGTGGCCCCTAGCCACCCCAGCTTTAAGCCCCATGGCAGTGCACAGCTTTCTGCCCTTTAAGGTAAGGGGATCACCTCGACTTCGGCGTTGCCTCTTAAACTTTTTCATGTGTCTTTTAGAAAGACAGTAGTGAGGATTGACAGGGTTGGACTCTCTCAAACCTTTTCTTAAATGCCTGACACTAAGAGGTATAGCCACTAACCTGCAGTAGACCTCAGGCTGGGGAGGCCCAAGGTTCTTCTAGAAGGGCCAGTCAGCACGGTGCTTTCTAAAGAAGAGAAGACCCACCCCCCCACCCCTGCTGCCTTACAGCCTTAGCCCTTGGAATGAAAAGCTTCACAGCCTGCATTACCATTTTGCCAAGCCCCCTCGTCACCCCTACTCCCGTGAAGTGGAAAGAAACACGCTGCCGTGACATTCACTTTGACAAAGCTCTTTTTCTTTTCTCTACTTCGGTAAAAAAAGAAAAAAGCCGAAAGAAATAAAAACAGTTGCTAAGCTACTGGGTGGGCCCTATCAATGTGTTTTGTTGCCATCCCAGCTTTAAGGATTCGTATTATCACATATTCAGCAGCTTAAACTAAACGGGGGTTGTTGCGGAGGGCTCCTTTGTCATTTCCCTTGTCAGGTCAAGTGCTGCTTGGCTCTGGGAAAGCAGGTGACCCGGAGCATGTCAGCTAGTGTGTCTGTCTCCAGGTGGGAAAAGAGGGGAGGGATTTCTTCCCAATTCTCAAACTGGTCCAGAAGAAGATGCTCTTTGGAGGCCTGTCTTTCTTTTCTATTTATTTCAGAAAGATGGGCTCTCAAGGAAACCTGGGTCACGTTCTTAGTTCTCTAAGTGTTGTATTTTGCACACATCACATGCAATTGATGCTACTATGGGGCCTGGGCTCCAGTTGGCCCTTGTGAGCTCCTAGTTCAATGTTCCAGAAAGCTTACAATAACTTCCAGACCTTCCATACCTTTACCCAGATCTTTGTATTGTTTTATATTGTTTTCTGACTACTAAATTTTCTTTGCAGAGCTGAGTCAATCCCAGGTTAAGCACATCTTTATTTACCAGGTTCAGTTGACCTCTAAATCCCATATGTTTAGAACTCGTTGCTGTCTACAAATGCCAGGGTAGTGAGGTACTGAGGATCACTTCCCTACTCCTAGTCCCTGGGCCTTAACACCAAGAATAACAGGGGTGGCATTCCTGATACCACTTCACAGCATCGTCTCAGTGATTCACACTGCCCTCATCTACCCATCACATATTGGTTCTCAGTGTGGGGACAATGGAACCTTACTGACTTTAGGCTTGTTTTCATCAACTAGCTCATTCTGTGTAAAGTTAGGTTTAGAAAAAAAATCTTATAAAAATTAATGCAGCCTGGGGCATCCTTTGTGGAGGCTACATTGAAAATACATCTTAAATTAAAACCCAGGAAATTGTCCCTTCTGTCTTTCACCTGTCAGAAGAAGCAATAGAATTCTATAGCCCATTCAGTGGCATATTTAATTAAGCAACCTATCGCTGAATGTGCTGGGGGTTGGCTGACAGTGCTTTTCATTGCTGATTTGGATGACAAAGTATGTGGTGAGATATTCAACAGTCTGGTGGAATGGAAAGAAACTCCCAATTGGTCACACCTACCTATTTCTCTTGGCATGTTGCACTCACTCTGCTAATACAGAAAATAGACTGTCTTTGATTTCTTGAGAAAGTCATTGGACACCAATCTCTTGCCTTTGCTCTTCCACAGTGAGCCCTGACTGAATTTTGCACACACTCCCATTACAGATGAATAGAGATTTCGTTGTAGGTGGGAAATTTTACCTTGTCATTTGCAAAAGAAAAGACTTAGGTGCTCATTTTAATTCTAGTACAGAACCATTCCTGATGATCATTCTTTGCTTTGGTGGGAGTTGTTGCCTATCCCTAGTGTGTGATAGTACTAGTGACAATTAATGGAGCAATTTACCAGACATGGACCAACGTATTCCATGTATTTTTCCAATTTTAGCTTGTGGAGTAGATGCTATTATTCTATTTTGCAAATGAGGAAGTCGGGGCTCAGAAAACTTAAGTAACCTGCGTCTAGTTAAATAACTAGTAAGTGAGAGAGGAAACTCCAGGAGATAGTGGAGGACGCAGGAGCCTGGCATGCTGCAGTCCATGGGGTCACAAAGAGTTGGACAAGACTTAGCGACTGAACAACAACAAAGTGATAGAGTGAGGCTTTGGACTTAGAGCTTCTCTACCCTGCAGCCCATGTCCTTAACCGCTACTCTGCTTTGTCACTCTAGGAGACCAAAAAGATTTGTCATCTCAATATAACTGTTAATATTGTTCAGGGTTGGGGTTCCCAAGTCTATTGGGATTACAAATTTGGGGGAATCTATCTTATGAAATCAGGTCTGTGATGCCTTGGGGGACCCACCCACATGGCCCTTAAAATTAGATGCAAATGTATATGTATGTACTCTGGAGTATGAACCAGTTTTCATCAGCTTCTTAAAGAAGTTCATGACAAAAGGTGGCTAATAACTTCCATGTATACCTAAAGCACATATAACACTTGCTGTGTGCTGTAGTTTGTACACACAGTGCTTTATATACATGAATATAAGCAAACTCATTTCGTCATCTCTACAGCCAGAGGAGGTTTGATTATCATGCCCATTTTACAGAGGGGAAAACTGAGACTAAGAGAGGTCAGTTGTCTAAGGCTACCAAGCTGTTAAGTGTCGGTACCATGAGGTGAAGTCAAGCAATCTGGCTACTGAATCTGCTTTGAATCACTTTTGATTACAAGTTCCTTTTTATTCACTTGCATATCCCCTAGCACAGTGCCTGACATGTAGTAAGTTTTATTGATATTTGTTGAATTGATTTGTGTACTGCCGACCCTGTGTAGATTTTTGTCTGAAGAGTCATTTTTAAAAGTCTGAGACTCCATAAGTCTTGACTAGATGAATGAAGAGAATCCACATGATCAAAAGATATTATCAGAGCTTTTCGAGACAAGTGGCTTGGCCAAGTGTCACCACTTTACTTTCAGTCAGGACTATTCCCCAGGTGACTGTTGTACTTCATGCCCAAGCCCATTCTTCTAGATTGTTCTAAATGGTTATAAGGTACCTCTGAAAATGGTCTAGGTAGTTTTGATGGTTTCATGAATGTATGTGGTTTTTGTGTCCTAATGACTATGCATAACTTTCCTTGCCTCTTACTTCAAAGTGATCAAGCAGAAGACACCCAAACCCTTTGCATGTTGACATGAATCAAGTCTAGGTCTCTACATGGTATTGAGGGGAGAGGGGAGGGACACGCAAATCCTGTTTAACTGCCCCAATACAAGTTCCTCTGTAGTTGAGTTTCTGGGTTGGAGCATTCTGAAAAATCAGAACAATTGGCTGTGATTGTGGAGGGTGCAGGGTGAGCTGGAGAGCTGGTGAGTAACACAGTGAAGCAGCTTGAAGTTTTAATCACCTTGATTACATGTTCCAACCTTAAACTTTGTGGCCTCCACTGTTCCCCTCATTTTGCCTACTGCGGTCTCATTTTACTTTTTCATTTTATTCTCTGATCACTGCCGATTAGACCTGATTCCATGCTGCTTCTGTTGCCTGCCTCCCGGCCTGATGGGCCTCTTTGTACTGAGGCAGCTGGCGGCTAGATTTCCCAGAGCCCGGAAGCATCATTACTCTTTGTTGGCAGCGAACTACAAAGTTTCTGGCTTTGGAGTTGGGTTTTCTCAAGCATGGTAGCTTAACATTTGTTCTCAAAGTTGAAGATTTTTTCCCCTAAATTAATCAGATGCATGAGCTAATTATAAACCAGCAAATATTTTAAGAAAACTGCCCTCCAGTAGAGACCCTTGCACAAACTGCAGACTCTTTTCCCAGTAATTAATATGTTTCCTTTATTTCTTTTGAGGTGGAAAACAGTTGTTGACAAGGACTTCCTACTCATTTGGTTCAAGTAACTAATTTTATATCGAAGGACTAATTACAGTAGCAACACCATCGTTTACTATTCCGTCTCTCCCTTGAAGAACTCCAAGCCATTTATAACAGTTGGATCTTGAGGGCTAGCTTAATCCTTCCATGGGCAGTATAATGGTGAACAGTGTGATCAGAAATATATCTAACATTTTAATTGAGCCCCTGCACATTCAAAAGGTAATAATTCAGACAATGAGAAGAGACAATACATCTATGACAAGAAGAAAGTAAGTTGGCAAAGGGGTTATTTAAACTGCCAAGTAGAACTCACTTTTAGAAGTGCCAGTTTGTATGAGAAGAACTGGTAAGTAGGTACAAGACATTCCATTAATAGACTCAGAATCTGAAGGTTAAAAGCCATATAGTATAGCTGTTCAATACTCAGAAAACATTTGTTGAGCAAAGCAATGTGCTGGACCCTGAGAATACAATAATTTTGGTAACAGATTTATTGTGATATAATAAAAAAAGAACATACAATTCACACATTTAAAACGTTCAGTTCAGTGGTTTTTAGTATATTCAGAGTTCTGCAATCAACTCTATAGTCAATATTAGAGTATTTTAAACATCTTGGAAAGAATTCTCATATCCTAGTACTCTCCCCAGTCCCCCCATCTCCCTCAGCCCTAGGCAACCACCATGGGGATACAAACTCGATTACAACAAGGATCTGCCTTTGAGGAGTTCACAAGCTATTATTGAAAGAGGTGTCAATCAGATAAAACGTACCCCCAATAGCATCCTAGAATGTTGATGCTGAGAGAGGCAAAGCAGATCATGGGATATAATCTTCTCTTTTGACATATGAGGAAACTGAGGCTCAGAGAGGAGAAACTGATTCACACAAGGATACACAGATAGCAGAGCCAAGATGAAAACTCACTTATGCTGCCATCTTGACACACTGCAACACTAAATACAGCATCCACTTTTGCAGCACAGTGGCAGTTAGGAGCATAGATTCGAGAACCAGATTGTCTGGATCTGACTCTCAACTCCTCCCTTTATAGGCTGTGTAACCTCAGGCAAGTCATTTAAATCTCTCTGAACCTCAGTTCCCTCTATTGTTGAATCGAAATAATAATTGTACCTACCCTACAGATCTGTTGTGAATATTAAATGAGTTAATGCATGTTAAGTGCTTAGAAATAGTGTTTGCAACAGAAGAGTAGGGTTTTAATTTTTCATTTCCAAAAATTTTATTAGAGTATGAAAGTGACAGTCACTCAGTTGTGTCCAACTCTTTGTGACCCCATGGACTGTATCCTACCAGGCTCCTCTGTCCATGGAATTCTTGAGGCAAGGATACTGGAGTGGGTTGCCATTTCCTTCTTGAAGGGATCTTCCTGACCCAGGGATTGAACCCAGGTCTCCTGCATTACAGGCAGCCTCTTCACTGACTGAGCCACCAGTTGGTTTAAAATGTTGTGTTAGTTTCTGTTGTACCACAAAGTGATTCAGTTATACATATAACTGAAAAAAAGAGTGGATACTCTTTTTTTAGATTCTCTTTCCATATAGGTCATTACAGATTATTGAGTAGAGTTCCCTGTGCTATACAGTAGGTCCTTATTAGTTATCTATTTTATATATAGTAGTGTGTATATGTCAATGTAAATCTCTCAGTGTATCCTCCTCTTTTTCCCCCTGGTAACCATAAATTTGTTTTCTACATCTGTGACTCTATTTCTTTTTTGTAAATAAGTTTAGTTGTACCCTTTTTTAAGACTTCACATATAAGCAATATTATATGATATTTGTTATAAGTGGTTGTTATAATGCTAGCACCTACTCCTTGAATATGAAAAGCATATTTTATTAGATCCTAAAACAGGCTTTACATATTTGTTCTTCAGCTTTTAAATCCTGACTTCCTTCATGGATAGTTTCTGTTCACTTTGCTCTAACATATACTTTTGAATGGGCTTCCCTTCTAGCTCAGTCGGTAAAGAATCTGCCTGCAGTGCAGGAGACCCGGGTTCAATCCCTGGGTTGGGAAGATCCCCTGGAGAAGGAAGGGGGATACTCTAGTATCCTTGCCTAGAAAATCTCATGCACAGAGGAACCTAGTGCAGCCCATGGGGTAGCAAAGAGTCGGGCACAACTGAGCGACTAACACTTACTTACACTTTTGAATGTTAGGTGCTGGATATAAAAAAGATGTTTAAGAAATAGTCCATAGACTTAAGGAATTCAGACTCAAGTGAACAGATAGAGCAGATGAAAAGCTGTAGATCAAGCTATAGGAACTGCCCCCAAATGAAGCACACACACAGTATAGAGGGTATTGGAAAGGCTTCATGAAGGCAGTGGTCTTTGATTTGAGTTTTGAAAGCTGAGTTGGATTTCATCCACCTAAAAGGGATGAGAGAAGTCATTCTATGTTAGCGCAACTGCAGAAGCACAGGAAAGCAAATATTTGCCATGGTAAGAGAAAGGCTAAGTGTTCTTTGTGTCCAGAGTGTAGCAAGTGAGCCTGAAAATATAGATTGGGACTGTACTTGATAGAAAAAGAGAAGAGAATTGATAATTATGGGCACTGACTATACAATAGGCTCTGGAAAATACAAGTACTGAATATGTATAAGGTAACTCATTTGATTCTGACCATCATTCCAAGGAAGCAGATGCAGAGCGGTGGACTAAACTGATCAATATGACACACACCTAGCAAGTTGCAGAGTCTAGATTCAGACTGAGTTCTCCCTCGGACCCTACTACTCATGCTCCTTCCACATACCACAGCAGCCCCTGGACTTGTATGCCAGTTTGGACATTATGAAAAATGGGAGCTTTTGAATATGGAGCAAACATGTATTAGTTGTACGTTTTTGTTTTTTTTTTTACTTATGTATTCATTTATTTATTTGCTTTCTCTGCCAGTAGGGTAGAGGACGGTTTAAATGGAGGAAAGATCAGAGACCCAAAGCAATCCATTGTGAGGCTTTTACAATATGTAAAAGGTCATGAGGACATAGACTAAGGTTATGGCAATGGAGAAGAAGAGACACAAATAAGAGAGAGACTGGCTGGACAGGGCATATGACCAGTCTGATGTGTTCAGGGCAGAGGTGAAAGAGAGTCAACCTGATTGAGAAGCCTGGTTTTCCAGCTTGTAAGATATGGATCACAGTGCTACTCAGTGAGATAGGAAGCCTTGGCAGAGGCATGAGTTTGGAGAAGGAAGGAAGTGAGTTCAGTTTGGTTGCAGTTAGACTTTCTCTGAGACTTCCAAGTGTAAATGTCCAATAAGCACATGAATATATTGATCTGAAGCTTGAGGGACAACAAGGACAGAATCTGGGCAGAAGAAATGTAGCAAACAACCAAAACCAAGAGGAAATAGTTGAAGAGGACTAAGAGTGAGGGAGAGAGATCACCAAAATCATGGGAGAAGGGAATTTCAATAAGGAAGATGTGGTCAGTATTGTCAAGGGCTACAGAGTGGCTAAGTCAGATAGACTGCAAAATGTCCCTTTGATTTAGCAATTAAAGAGGCTATTGAGGAATAGGAAGCAGATCAAGTCTCTGTTAGGGGTGGAGATCACGTGACAGTGGTTTAAAACATGAATGTGAAGTGGATATCTGGAGACACTGAGTGTAGACTACTCTTTCCAGAAACTTGTCTAGTAAGGTGTGTAGAGTGATAGCAGAATTTTGAAGACAAAGCAGAGTCCAAAGAAACTATCTCTAGGATGGGGAAATCCAATCATATATTTTGATAGAAATGAGTCAGTCAGCAGATACCTAATAAATGGGGAGAAATAAGATAATTGATAAACATCTTGGGGAAAACAGGAGAACACAGCTGCTGGGCCTCAGAGAGATGATTATCTCTGGATTTGAGCCCCTCCTCTGAGATAAGGTTATGAAGAAAAGATGCACAGGGTACAGATAAACTAAGAACTTTTTTTTCAACAGAGTCTGAGGCATTCATGATTTGTTCCTTCTTTAATTTAGAATTCTCTACTTGTCTAAGAATCCTTGTTCCATTTATACCATGTAAAATACTTATGGAGACAACAATAACAAAAACAAACAACTTGATTGGGCAAGGGACTTGTGTAGATTTTTCTCCCCCAAAAGATAGGCAGATAGCCAAAAAGCACATGAAAAGATGCTCAACATCATTCATTATTAGAGAAAGGCAAATCCAAACCACATGTCATCTCTATTCAGATGGTTATGAAATACCCCCCAAAACAAAAATAACAAGAGTTGCTGAGGATGTCAATACTTTGGCACCCTTTTGTGCATTGCTGGTGGGAAAGTTGGTTGTATAGTTTAGCTGATCAGGGCCAGACTTGGCCGGGCAGAGCTGAACTCAGTTGCAGTTAGCAGGTTAGTCAGCTAGGGGTTGGCTTTTCTAGGATGGCCTCAGCTGTGATGACTTATATCTCCTCTACAGGGCTTCTCATCCTTGAAAAAATTAGCCCAGACTTGTTCTCACAAAGTATAGCACCAGTCTGTCTTACAAAAGAGCAAGTGGTAATGCACACAAGCTTTTCAAGTCTTGGACTGCATCTCCTTTGCTATTATCCCATTGGACAAGGCGAGTCACATGGCTGAGTTCAGATTCAGAGTGAGAGGTGTCTACAAAGTTAAAGGGCAGAGGGCAAGGTTATAGAGAGGCTATTAACTGGGAACACTAATGCAGTTAATCTACTCTAGAATGTTAAAGAAAGCCTGGAAATCTGCATATTTAATGAGCATCCCTAAGTGATTCTTTTTTTTTTCTTTGCATGTGGCTGTCCAGTTTTCTCAGCAGCATTTATTGAAGAGACAATGCTTGCCCTCTTGAAAGATCTTGCCTATTTTGTCATAAACTAATTCTGCTTTAAATATTACATACCATTTAAATTTGCTAAGAAAGCAGAACTTAAATGCTCTCACTCCCTTCAGGATAAAAGATAAATATGTTAGGAGATGGACATGTTAATTAATTCAGTTCAGTCACTCAGTTGTGTAAAACTCTTTGTGACCTCTAAAACAGCAGCACGCCAGGCCTCCTTGTCCATCACCAACTCCCGGAGTCCACCCAAACTCATGTCCATTGAGTCGGTGATGCCATCCAACCATCTCATCTTCTGTCGTCCCCTTCTCCTGCCCTCAAGCTTTTCCAGCATCAGGGTCTTTCCCAATCAGTCAGTTTTCACATCAGGTGGCCAAAGTATTGGAGTTTCAGCTTCAATATCAGTCCTTCCAAAGAACACCCAGGACTGATTTCCTTTAGGATGGACTGGTTGGATCTCCTTGCAGTCCAAGGGTCTCTCAAGAGTCTTGTCCAACACCATAGTCCAAAAGCATGAATTCTTTGGCACTCAGCCCTCTTTATAGTCCAACTCTCATCTCACATCTATACATGATTACTGGAAAAATCATAGCCTTGACTAGATGGACCTTTGTTGGCAAAGTAATGTCTCTGCTTTTCAATATGCTATCTAGGTTGGTCATAACTTTCCTTCCAAGGAGTAAGCATCTTTTAATTTCATGGCTGCAAAATGGATCAAAGATCTAATCATAAGACCAGAAACTATAAAACTCCTAGAGGAAAACATAGGCAAAACACTCTCTGACATAAACCAAAGCAGGATCCTTTATGACCCACCTCCCAGAATATCAGAAATAAAAGCACGAATAAACAAATGGGACCTAATTAAAATTAAAAGCTTCTGCACAACAAAGGAAACTAAAAGAAAGGTGAAAAGGCAGCCTTCAGAATGGGAGAAAATAATAGCAAACGAAGCAACAGACAAACAATCTCAAAAATATACAAGCAACTCCTGCAGCTCCATTCGAGAAAAATAAATGACCCAATCAAAAAGTGGGCCAAAGAACTTAACAGACATTTCTCCAAAGAAGACATAAAAATGACTAACAAACACATGAAAAGATGCTCAACATCACTCATTATGAGAGAAATGCAAATCAAAACCACAATGAGGTACCACTTTACACCAGTCAGAATGGCTGCCATCCAAAAGTCTACAAGCAATAAATGCTGGAGAGGTTGTGGAGAAAAGGGAACCCTCTTACACTGTTGGTGGGAATGCAAACTAGTACAGCCACTATGGAAAACAGTGTTGAGATTCCTTAAAAAACTGAAAATAGACCTGCCATATGACCCAGCAATCCCACTGCTGGGCATACACACCGAGGAAAGCAGAATTGAAAGAGACACGTGTACCCCAGTGTTCATCGCTGCATTGTTTACAATAGCCAGGACATGGAAGCAACTTAGATGCCCATCAACTGACGAATGGATAAGAAAGCTGTGGTACATATACACAATGGAATATTACTCAGCATTAAAAAAAAATTCATTTGAATCAGTTCTACTCAGGTGGATGGAACTGGAGCCTATTATCCAGAGTGAAGTAAGCCAGAAGGAAAAACAAAAATACAGTATACTAACACATATATATGGAATTTAGAAAGATGGTAACGAGAACCCTGCATGCGAGACAGCAAAAGAAATGCAGATGTATAGAACAGTCTCGTGGACTCTGTGGAAGAGGGCAAGGGTGGGATGATATGGGAGAATGGCATTGAAACATGTTAATCATCATATGTGAAATCAATCACCAGCCCAGGGTTGATGCTCGGGGCTGGTGCACCGGGATGACCCAGAGGGAGGGAATCGGGAGGGAGGAGGGAGGGGGATTCTGGAGGGGGAGCATATGTATACCCTAAGTGATTCTTATGCAGGTGATTCATGATCAACATTTTCAGAAATACTAGTCTGGTGTCTCTTGACATCAAAATTAGAACTGTGATCATGAAAGGTTCAGAAATCTAGGCATTGTGAGTCAGGGAGCAAATATCCTTTTCCTCAGTTCTAGCAGGTGAATCAGGCTGCTTGGTCTCTTGAAGGCAGAGGCTTAAACTAAAGTTTTATCTGTGTTTCAGGCAATCTGATATAGTCATTTAGTTTTTACAAAGAAGGATGCAGTTGGAGTTAACCTGATAAGGTATTGTTCGATGCAAGTCAGGAAGTCATTGTTGGTTTGTTTTGTGTTGCTCGGTATAATATGTATTTCTGTCCCTGGGAAGCTCACAGTAATGGAAATGAAGCCTCAGGGTGGTTTACCGGACATGTGATAAGAACATAAAGTGGAGACTGTTGCTTGGACAAGACCCTTCATAGAATAGTAATCCATGCAAGTAGAAAATAAGGATGAAAGAAAAGAATCGGGAAGCAACTCCACAGTGAATTCCCTGGTGGTCCAGTGGTTAGGACTCAGTGCTTTCACTGCTCACGGCCTGTGTTCAATTTCTGGTTGGGGAACTAAGATCCCTTAAGCTGAGTGGCCAAAAATAAGAAAGAAAGAAAGAAAACTCGACTTATTTAGATGGTTGTGTGAGGATTCTGTTCCTCAGACCTTTAGTCGAAATGTGGGATTAGACACGTGCTTTAAGATGTGTGTTCCCCATGCAGGTCGTGTGTGAGTATAGCAAAGGCAGGAGCCATGATACTGTGGGATCTGACATCTTTAGTGCCTCCCACAGAATCAGTGCTGAAAATACTTTTGTGGAATGAATCTCTGCAGACTGCTCAGATCTACTACTCTCAGAAATTCTGATTGAGTAGGATAAAGTGTCCTTCCAGTGTGGTCCTGAAGCCACGTGGATCAGAATCACCTACTAAGTGTTAGTCGCTCAGTCGTGCCCAACTCTTTGCAACCCCACGGACTGTAGCCCACCAAGATCCTCTGTCCATGGAATTCTCCAGAATTTGTTTAAAATCTGATGCCTGGGTCCCACCTTCTACTTCCTGCATTTTGTGCCTGAGAAACCTCCCTTTACACATTTGCGGAATCCATGAATCCACGTCGCTGCCACTCAAGCAGTCTTGTGTGGAGGCGGTGTGGCGGCTCATTGTCTACCCTGGCCCTGCTGAGAGAGTCGCTAGAGGGAATGCTGTGATCCAACAAGCTGATCTGATGACCACCTCGCACCAGCTGTGTTCACATAACTGAGGGCTCTCATTTAGCATCTCTTGGCCACTCAGCTTCAATTTCCTCGTGTTTGCCACTTTTTGGACTCTTCCCCTGGGGAGCCCGAGTTTAAATTGTCATCATCCTTATTCTGAGGCATGAGCATTGGCTCTTCACCCCCATAGGGTCCTGGAATTCTGAGCTGCCATGTGTCAGTTGCTTTCAAAAGACTTTCTTTCCCCAGTGTCTTAGACAATGTTGATTTTCCAATTGCTGGGATTGGGGGGCGGGGGGGCATCAAGCAGTGAGCCCTGGGCACTGCAGAGTTTCAAAATAAAATCTCCTTTGCCCCGTAGCCTTTAGTTATAGGAATCACTTATATTACAGGCACACTTAAAAATGACAAAACAAATGGGATACTTTTTCCCCCAGTCTGAAAGAAAGGTACGTTAATTTAAGTGTGGAGCATGACATTTGGAAATGTGAAAAGAGGTTTTTGGGGAGTCATTGGGGGGTTGAGTGGAACAGCTCCCTTTTTTTTGTGTGTGTGTGTCTCTCTCTCTCTTTTTTTCGTTGACCCTTTGTCTTATTCAGATAATAATTTTAATGTACCCACCTGATCTTCTAGAGCAGAGATTTAGGGAAAGCCATTTTCTAAGCAGCTCCCCAGGGTAAGATTTGCAGATGGGCGGGAAAAGGCTGTGGGGACACTTTTAGACAGCAAGTGAATGCACCAAGTCAGCCAAGCTTGAAGTGTCTTACGGGCTGGGTATCCTCAAGTGCAGTTGCATAAGAGGTTTCAGGAGCTTTCCTACTGGGAGCAAATATCCAGACACGGATGCTTAGTTTCTCCCAGGCCTCCTGAGTGAGTGCAAACAGAGCCCTCTGTCATGACATTACCTTCGAAGCTGTGAGCCTTTTAGCGCTAGTGCTGTTTTGCTCTGATGCCCAGAACCCTGTGCCTTCAGTTTCTTTCTTAGTGTCTTTTTGTCTTACTTGTGTTAAAATTTCAGCCAAAAATCATGCCTCATGACTTTTCTATTTCCTATGCACTGGCTTCTCACAGCAAAGAATCTATCAGCTCTTTCTTGAATTGTTTTGAGTCTTGGTAGGTGTTAACATTTTCCATTTTGCCACATTCAGCAACTTTGCCTGCTCTGACCTGAGCTCCACAAAGAGCTATAGAAACTGAGTCAAGAGAGAAGCCAGTGTCTATATGGATGGGCCCCGACACTGTCTACTCCCTTCGCCCATTGCCCACCCCTTCAGGACTCACTTCTATCCAACTCTGCCCATCTGACCTTTTTTCTTTGTAGGTTACCTTTATTGTTTTATCGCAAGCAACTATGAAAAAAATCAATCATTTTATTTATTTTTTGAATAAAATCAAGCATTTTAAATGCTTGAAAACTCAAGGAAAATCAAGTCTCAGTGCCTGGGACTTTAACTGAATTGTGACTGCCTTAGGTCCTCTAGTTCATGTACCTGATGCCATTTCATTGCAACCGTTGTATTTGTGTCTTTATACAGAGCAGGGCTGCTAGGTCCACTCTAATTGGACTACCCCAATAGTATGAAATCCTCTCTTAGGAAGACACAAATACAACGGTTGCAATGAAATGGCATCAGGTACATGCCAAGGATTGTGCTAGGCTATTTAAAGTCTCTCGTATAATCCTTACAGCCAACCTGTGAGGTGGCGGCTAGTGTTTTCCTCATTTTACAAATGAGAAAACTGAGACATAAGGAAGGTGAAATGGGGTTACTATGTAGAAGAGCCAGGATTGGAAACACATCACATTGACTCCAAGACTCCCCCCACTCTTTACCTGGCTCTTCGAGAGAGACTTTAAATAGCCTAGCACAATCCTTGGCACCTATCATGGACTCAGATGTCATCATAATTATTGTTCCTGCCTTACCGCCTCAGGTAGGAATAATACAAGGTACTACACATTATTCCCTAAGGACAGGGGTTAGCAAACTATGACCCAAAGGCCAAATCCAGTGTGCCTGGGAACTAACAATGATTTTCACATTTGTAGTCAGTTGCAAAAAGTTAGAAGAATGCTGTTTGTGGCATGAGGAAATGACATGGAATTCAGATTTCAGTATTCATAAATAAAGTTTAATTCGAACACAGCCATGCTCATGCATTTATGTATTGTCTCTGTCTACTTTTGCTCTTCAATGGCAGAGTTCAGTAGTTGCACCAGAGATCATATAGCCTGGAAACTGTAAATATTTCCTATCATGCCAGTCCCCACTCTGGGGCATTTAACCATCTGATCATAGGGATGGAGAGTTTGGGAATTACTTGCAGGGTATCACCACTTATATCCCTGAACTCTTGTCTCTGTGTGTCTATTTCGTGCTGAGTGATTTAAAGGGGAAGCAATTTTATAAGTTCATGTAGGACAAATGAGATGAGGTTTTTGTGGCATTTTTAGCTAAGGGTTCACTTTGTGCCTTGAAGGGATTAGGAAGAATTTAAGAGTTGTGGCACCATTGGTTAAATGGATATACAGCCTCTTTTGTTTTTCTTTCCTCCATCAGAATCTTCTCTTCAAGGAGGAGAGAATGTATGATTAGCTTCTTTTTGTAAAGTGGATGGAATTGCTCTTATTTAGGTGTACCATCATTCTGAGCAGTTGGTTCTGAACGTGACACACCGAGGCCAAGTCTCATGTCAGCACATATCACCTTAGCACCCTGTTCTCCCTTAAAAGGCAGTTTCTGTAGAGAAATGCAAAATCTTAGAATATCCAGGTTGGAAGGATCCTTGAAGATTTACCAGGATGATATTCATATTAATATTGCTCTGCTGATAGAGATACAATATCCTGTTGGAAGGCACAATATTGTATAATGAACAACTCCTAGTCCATTCAATCTGTTCAAACAGGATGGGCTTTAATGGGTGTTTGTGTACTGGCATTAATTTGAATACCTGTAAAATATTAAATTTCATATGCTTTACAAAATGTGCAACTGTAGAGATACACAATATCCAGTTTTGAATGAGAGTGGGGAGGAGAGGAATGTTTACCGTTCAGGAGCTGGAAACTCTGAGCTCTGGTCTGCAGGTCCACCTCTGGCCAGCTATAATGAAATGCCTTTTTAGGAGGGATGGAGTATGCATGGGGCCAGGGAAGAGGTGGATAAGATCTAGGGGGTTGGTCTCTGAGGGAAAAGGTGTGTTTTAGCTGAGCTTTGCAGACATAGCAATCTGGGTTGCTGTGTCAGTGAGGGCTCCTAGGCTGTGAAGCTACAGCCGGGAGACTGACCTGCTTCAAGGGGAAGGAGGAAGGCAGGGAGGCTGGAGAGGAGCTTTTCGACCAGATCTTGCTGAGAAGATCTCGGAACCTGCAACTCCTCCCCTGCTCTTGCGTCCTTCACACTTACAGGCCTGGTGTTAGGAGAGATATATTTTTTAATATCTAACTCTCCCTTGGTTTGCCCCCAGGTTTCTGTGTACAACCAACAGGCCAAGCTGACAAAGACCAGCAAAGGGCAGAGGTGGCCCCACTTAGATAGCGCTGACACTCCAAGTTCATCAGGCACATAATCTACCAATTGGCTGTATCTACCAATACATCCTGAGCTTTCCTATCACAGTCTTCTTTATGGGGTGGGGCCTGGCCTCTTTTTCCCTTTAGCCCTCCTTCCTTTCATATTGTACCCCGAGATCCACACTGAACATCTGTGGTCAGTGACAATCGGTGGCTATTAGCATATCCATCAGAATGTCCTCTTTGTACACTGTACTGCTGTCAACTTCCATCTTGATGGGTTTGGACATGTGGTGGCAATCTGGCTATTTCAATAAGCTGCTTTAAAGAGGAATCCATTTGAAAGCTCAAACTACCACTCCAGTGGAACAGCAGAGCCAGTGACGCTGCCTTGTGACTGTATTAAGCATGAGAAGAGCAGTGAACATGGCTAGAGGTGTCAGCACCCTGCAGTCTAAAGAATGTGGGCTTCAACCTCTTCCCCTAGGATAAGGCCAAGAAGAACTTTTTGGCTTCCAGCCTCTGGTGCATGTATTTTCTTGTATCTGTGCCTCTTCTAAGTGGTGGCTGGTGTGATGGACGTGACCGACGTGGGGCAAAGGTGACACTGTGGCTGCACAGGGATATTGCTAACTCCCACAGAATCATTCAGCCTCCTAAGCTCAGGGAAGAAGCCTGAGTAAGAAAACCATATGTCAATAGTCCTTCTGCATGTTTCTTCCCTGGAGTCACACTTTTAGAACAGGCATAGGCTTAAAGGTATAAATAAAACCAATTATTTGAGTTTGCCGTTGACTTTCATATATAAATTATCAATATAGTTTTGATTCAACAATAGAAATAACAGTCTGGGAGTTTTAAGCCCTGCCATGGCAGTGAAGCAGTTGATAGCAAGAGCCTTCTGGTCTGGTGCTGTCTCTTTGTACAGGGAATCGGGTGTTAATGTTATGTCAGCTGCTTATTAAAAGCTACTTTAAAAAAAAAATATTTACTATATGCCAGGCACTTTCAAAGGGCCTACAAATATTATTTTATTTAATACCATCAATTATTCTAGGAGGTAGGTTGCTGTTTTTATACATGTTACAAATAGAGAAACTGAGGCTCCAAGAGTCACTTCTCCAGAATTCTTGAAATTCTAAGGCAAATCAGCCTGACTTCCAGTCCTAATTCTTTGCACCCTGTTGGTGAATTTCTGTAGGGTGGAGGGGAAGTGCCTTTCTGGAGCCCCACTGTTCCCTTGGCCTTGAGTGCGTTTTCACATATTATCAACTGTCCTTGGATAGATTAGTTAGCTTCCTAGAGGTAGAGCAAGAAGTCTTCTTCTAGAGGGAACAGCTGGTCTGCTCTGTTTTTCAAATCTCCAAGTTGATTTTGGAATGAAGGCTTGTTTTCCCAGGAAAGTGTTACTATTTTTCCATCTCCCTCTCTTCTGTGAAACTGGAGTGATAGCAGGCAGCCTTGCCTCAGGAGCAGACCACAAACCGTGAGGATGGAGAAAAGAGGCGCCTGGCTTTCCTTTCAGGTCAAAGCTAACTATAAAGGTAGTGTGACACACACCTATTGAAATGTGTTACCATCATTGAGCTGCCAGACCTTTAGGCCAAAGCAGTAAGCAGAGTACATAAATGACTGTCATTATTTTTATGTGTCTGGGGTTTTGTTTCTCTCCTGGGTTAGGTCTTCACTAGCTATAGTAACACTATGATAGCTTTCTTTAGTACCGTTTATGGCCTTACTTGTCCTCATCACCAGCCTTTCACACACACCTCCATTAAAGAGTAGATTTATCTAATTACATGTTATGCAGGTATTTTATATTATAAACAATGTTTAAATGTATTCATTTGAAACAGGTCACAATTAAAATCTATAAACACTGTAAGCCTCTATAAAAGCTCCACCATCCACCTTACAGCTTATTACTAGTATTTCCTCTAGAAAGGAAAAACAACTCATCCTGTATTTCTCTGACTAAGTCACTTCAGTCGTGTCCAACTCTCTGCGACCCCATAGACGGCAGGCCACCAGGCTCCACCGTCCCTGGGATTCTCCAGGCAAGAACACTGGAGTGGGTTGCCATTTCCTTCTCCAGTGCATGAAAGTGAAAAGTGAAAGTGAAGTTGCTTAGTCGTGTCCGACTCCCAGCGACACCATGGACTTCAGCCTACCAGGCTCCTCTGTCCTTGGGATTTTCTAGGCAAGAGTACTGGAGTGGGTTGCCATTGCCTTCTCCAAATTGGATCCCTTAGGTATGGATTAAAAAAGATTTGGATTCCTGCTTGCCAGGATGGTTCCATAGAGCATCTTAGAACTATCTTTTTTCTCAATTCCTTTGAGGATGCACCCATTTTAATATTTTTCCTCCCACCTACCATGTGATGAGGTTAAATGCTACCCACTTAAGTTCAGGCAGCAGAAGTTCTCCAGGAACATCCTAGGGACCCAAGAGAAGGCCACCTTACATTTTATTCCCCTGTTGGACCAGAGGAGGAAGGAAACGGCAGCCACTTGGCACTGAAATCCTGCTGATCTGGGTGTCCAAGGTGTTGGAAGTTAACTGTGTAATCCATTGGAGGACAACCCTAACAAGTCCCCTTTCCAAATCAAGACAGTTAATATTTCTTTCCATGCTTTATCTCATAATCAATATTCAATTTTCAAGGTAGTGAAACTAATCAAATCATATAAAATGAATCTTGCACAAGAAGAGGGAGGTGGAATGAGTAAGTTGCAAAGGGGGCTGACTGAGAAAATTGGAGAATGTTTGTAACCATATGATGTCTTTCCTGTGGCTTAACGTCTACTGGAAGCCTGAGCTAACCTCTGTGATATGGGGCTGCTCATTTGTCCCTTGAAACACTGGAATCAGGAAGCAGGAAAATACTCAGAAACCAGTCATGTTCTTGTGACCCTTCTCTGTGGTATTTTACTGTTCCTAGTGATAAAATTGGGCCTGTGGTATGACGAGGTTCTCTTGACTCCAGGGCAGGCTGTGGGCCTGAGGTAGGCATATGGGGCAGCAGTCAGCATAGGGGATGGTGGGAGTGAGATTCTCTGGACCACTGTTCTGGTATCTTCTAGACTCTTAAGAATTGGTTATCTCTCACACTCCACCTTACCTTATCTTTACTGTGCCCTTTCCATACAACCTTTGCCAACAAGTAAGAAGAAAAGTCTGTCCTGTAAGGTCTTTCCAAGAGAAGGAGAATCATAGTTTAGGTTTACTGAGAACTTTTGAAATACACTAGGCATCTCACACGAAGTATCTCATTCAGTCCTTTCCACAATTCTGTGTTATCCTCACATTACAGATTAAGGAAGTGAGGCTCACGGAGAGGTTATCCTGGCATTCATTCTGATCATAAAACCAGTCACTGGCAGAAGCAGATTCAACAGCTCAAAAATGAAAGAAGGCACAGTATTTCATATGGAGATTGACAGTGGTCATGTTGGGGATGAAATACACTGACCCAGGTATCAGTGTTTAAGGGCTTACGTGGGACATCATTGTCCTACTCCATAGCACTTCACCTTTCTCATTTGTGTCTAATTAGAAATAGTTTCAATCAGATACACGTTTCCAGAAGCATTTGTAATTATCCCAAGTCCTATCCACCAGTTTCTCTGAAGAGGCTTCCATGGCCTAGAAACTTAACTTTTATTAATGGTGCTGCTCCGTCTTAAAAGTTCTTCCCTGGGGAAAGGGCATACAATAACTTCATAAAATAGATTGATGTTACTCTAGTAATTTATTTAAGAAGCATCTACTGAACACTTATTCTGGGTCAGGCCCCTTGCTGGGTTTGGGGACACAAAGATGAAGTAATTTCCATCCTTGAGGAGATCACAGTCAGGTAGAGGAGAAAAGAGGTAAACAGATGATTATAAGACCCTTGGTGGAATGCTACTGTGAAGGTACACAACTCTGTGCTAGTGCTTTGGGAGTGTGGGCACTTGGGACTTCGTGGCTGGATAGTGGCAGCTCAATGAGAAGATCTGGAGGCCTGTCCACACTAGACTCGGCATCAGACTCAAGCCAAACGCTTGTCTTCTCAAAATCATTTTATTTAAAGAAATCAATTTTTTACTATGCTAACTCAAACGGTGTATTCTGTAGCGGTTTACTGGACCATTTTTCCCTTTAAAAGAACTAATAACTATGGTGTGACTGCTTTGGGGCATATTTTTATAAAGTAGCAGAGATAGGACAATGCTGGAATGCATTGGTGTGCTATGAAGCCTGAATCACAGTAACACACAAACAAATGCACCTTAAAAAGCATTAAAAAAAAAAAAGCAAAATGCTTAAAATCATTAAGCACAAAGAGGCAGCATGGCATGGGGAATGATGGTTTGCAACAGGAAGATGAGGGTCCGTGCTGGCTCTTCTGCTGAGTGTCCCTAGGAGGTCCCTGTGCCTCTCTGGGCCTCAGTTTCCTGGAGGGTAGAATGAATGAGAATCTCAATCTCAAGCCCTCCATTCCTTTACTAGTTGCTAAAATTCTGGACTTCTCTGCCAGCTGTGTGATTGGGCAGTTCTGCACTGCAGCATGCAGTAGACATCCCTTTTTGCTTCCTTCCTTGCGTGGGCCCCTTCTTCCCCTAATGTACACATGTGCTACCTAAGCGCCTAGGTACATGCACAAGTACATATTCCACCACCTTGCCTGAGAGAAAGAACTGGATCCAAAGTCATATTTTCACTCAAGAGTCTCAAAATGACAGCTATACTTTTACACAGTTCAGTATTAAATAGAATCCCATTTTCCTTGTCAAGTTCCAGACAGGAGAAAGAGCCCAGAATTCCAATCATGATGGGGTTCTTGGCAAGCAGTTTTTACAGGGTGGTAAGGTAATCAATCTGCAGTTCGACAGTCTGAAGGCCTCAGCTTTCATCTGACTTGGAAAATACCAGGGGCTTGGTATTACGGCTTCCAACCACATGATTTTGCTTTGAGGTTAACATAACTTTTTTCCAACAATTACGTAGCACTCTTCATCCACCACGTACCCACTGTAATCAAGGAGAAAGGACATGACAGATTAAATGAATCTTTGTGTGTTTTTAGCACTGGTGGGCTACAGACTTGGAATTGAAGTTACTTCCATTCTTTTGAATTCAGCCTAATAGCCTCCATCAGAATGCTTTTGCCTTCCCAGAATCCATTTGTGAAGGACCAGCAGGTGGGCTAATCAAGGAGTACTAAAGTTTTCTGGCTGAAAGAACATAATACAGTTTATTTACAAATGTCACCATTCACCTCTGCCCTACGTTTTCCTTTCCTTTCTATGATTTTAGCACTTGGGTTTATAGTAAGCTCTCAGTTCCATAATGTAGGCTGAAAAATAATGTCAGTATGGCAGAGATTCAGCCCTCACTGAAAACATAAGAGGTAACCAAATACAAAGTACCCTTGCCTCCCTTGTACCTTCCAGGGACCCCAAATAGCCCTGTTGCCTTCCTTCCATGGATTGGGCTGTATCTATAGATTTATTTCAAAGCCACACTGCTATTCAGACCTGAGCATTGCATTTTATGGGATGGGCATTAGAAGGACAATGAAAGTCCTTCAGAAATCGCTCCCCTTAAATTTACCAATCCATGTGTGATTGCCACTTTTAACACAAATCAGGGCACAGCCGTTCCCTTTTCATTGAAAACATATGGTGAGTATTTAGAGCTAACCCTAGTCCAGACCCAGTCATGGTGGCATCGAGCAGAGTTGGAATTAAAAAGTGGAAAATGGTATCCAGGTGGCAGAAGGAATTCAATAGGTGGGATGGGAAATATTTATTGTTAGTGAGGTTTCATAAGGAGAGCAGAAATATTAGATGCGATTTGCAGGTCTGTAGGAAGGCAATATCTGCCTCTAAAGCAGAAATTCGGAGAGAATTCTCACTACATATGTGCCTCACCCTTGACCCAAACCATCCCTCTGCCCTCTTCCCCTGAACATGCTTAAACTTTGTGATTATGCTTTGAGAATTTATTAAAAATAATATCTGCAAGTGATCAGTAAGTGCTACACCCCAGGCACCTTGGTAAAAGTTTGATTAACATTTTCTCGTGTCATATTAGCAAGGATCTTGTGAGAGGGAGGTCATTAGCTCCATGTTGCATGCGTGTGTGTTAAGTTGCTTCCATCATGTCCAGCTCTTTGTGATTCTGTGGATTGTAGCCTACCAGATTCCTCTGTCCATGGGATTCTCCAGGCAAGAATACTGTAATGTGTTGCCATGTCCTCCTCCAGGAGATCTTCCCAACCCAGGGACCAAACCCAAGTCTCTTTTGTCTCCTGCACTGGCAGGCTGGTTCTTTACCATTAGCGCCACCTAGGAAGGTCTGTGTTACAGATGAGAAAACTGAGGCTCAGACATTAAGCCAGCCAGATCTGCCTAAGTAGTCCTGGGAATGGGAGCACGTGGGTCTCTCTCCCTGGGAGATTTCCAGACAAGTCCATGTTACTTAAGCCCCCAGGATTGCAGTCAAGCAGAGGGAAGAAGAAGGCAAGCGATGGCTTTGAAACACTTGCCAAATGGCTTCATCACCATCCCCTTCCCTCCCAGTGTCAGTGGAGGGGAGGGAAGGTGTGGTGCCAACCAGGCAGAGAAAACAGATGTATATTTCTCCCAGTTGAACCGTCTTTTCCTTTGTCCCCCCAGGAATTCTGCCACCTGTAGGTTTTCAGGGACCATGAAACTGAGACTGCAGTCCTGGGCAGTGGAAAGGGGTTAGGTGTCAGAAGATATGATACCAATGCCAGCTTTACCAATAATAAGGTGTGTGACTGTGGGCAAATCACTTAACTATTACTACTAATACAACTTCTGCATCTGTACAATGAATATCACCATCCCTTCCCACTGTGTATTCCTCAATCACAGTAAAGATTAAAATGAGATTATGTGAAAGCATTTTAGAAATTAAAAGCTCCACATAAATATAAGTGACTATGAGAAATGTAAGAGAGGGTAGTCATGTAACTGACATCATCCATTAGATGAGAGTAAATTGGTACTATCCACCCCCTTGGTGGACAAGCTTTCTTATCTTTAAAGGCCATTTCCATAGCAGAAGGAAACATTCATCTAAGCTCCAGCACCATATTTCTGTGTAAGAGCTAGTTTGAGGTTTAAATGAACCCTGTCTCTCAAGACACCACCTTGCATCTATTCTGCATTCAAATTTATTTATCTAGAGATAAAATTGTGCTTTCTTGAATTCTACTCACAGCATATGCAAGCAGATCAAATGAGGTGTTGATCCAGCAAAATGGCAAGTAGCCTTTTGCTTCCTTGAAATTGCTAATTTTACAAATGGCAGACTATTGAAACATGGCATGGAATATCTATTTTACTAGAATCTGGCAACATGGGCACATATGGTCTTGTCAAGAATGAATCACACACAATTCCAGGTTTATAATTAAGCAGTGGAAATTCCGAAAGGAATAACAATATGAACAAAGTCAGATTTAGATTGCTGTTTGTCAGCTTTCTCTCAGGCTCCTTCCTTGGCACATTATTGGCAACCTAGCTACTTTGGGTTTTGTGTTCTGAGAAAATGTTTAATTGGAAAACACCAAACATCTTTGCCTTGACTCTAACTGTACTTGATTTAACATCTGTATACCATGCTTAGAGTATCATAAAGAATAGAAGAAGAACAAGCATATAGGTCAAGCCAAATGTTCTTATATAAATATTTAGGTTAATACCTTCTCCCACCAAATCTGAGCTTTTGATCAACTCCCTGGCAGGCCAACCAAGATTAATAAAGAAAATAGGGACCATTTTTAGAAAGAGTGTCTCTCTCTCTCTCAATCTCAATCTCTTTCTCTCTGAATGTTCTTTCTACCTGAAGGAAGGGACCATGTTCCATTCTTGTTTGTAAGCCAGCATCTAGCATAATGCCTGGCATGGTTGTTTTGGAGATTTGCATCATGTCTTTAGGAAGTATTCTCAGGGTTGCTATGGACCTGATTTTGAGCCCCATTTGTAACTCAACATCTGCACCTTAAAGCACATGTCAGCCAAAAGGTGGAAATAGCTCAAATGTCCATCAACTGATGAGTAAACAAAATACGATCTTTCCACACAATGGGATATCATTCAGCCACAAAAAAAAGAATTAAGTGCTGATACATGCTACTACATAAATGAACCTTGAAAACATTATGCTAAGTGAACCAAGCCAGTCACAAAAGATTACCTATTGTATGACTTCATTTATATGGAATATCCATAACAGGCACATTTATAGAGACAGAAAACAGATCAGTGGTTGCAGGTGATATGGGAAAGGGGAAGATTAGGACATGATACCTAAAGAATATGAAATTTCTTTTTAAGTTGTTGAAAATATTCTTAAATTGATGGTGGTAATGGTTGTACAACTTTGTGAATACACCAAGAGTGCTGAGTAGTACACTTAAAATGGGTGAATGGTATGATATATGGATGGTATCTCAATAAGACTGTTATGTTAAACAAAAAAAGTTTATCTCAAATGATTTTGATGTTGCACTGCCAGTTTGGAAGCCTGGGCTAGCCTAATAGGTCCCTATCCCTGTTTTGATTCCTAACCATTTTTTTCTTCCTGGCTCTTAGGACCTAGAGCTTCCCTGCAGCCCACATGGCTGCCCCCTAGCTTTGGTTCTATTATCCAGAATAAAGAATGCCCTGGAAGAGAGCTGATACCTTGGTGGAAGAGGGGAAACAAATACTTTCAGTTTCAAGCTGTGTCTACCCCTAGCCATCACTCCCACTTGGATAGCTGCTCTACCATGAAGATTGGCACCCTGTTCTTCCCCACTTATGTTTTCCCAGGGCCTCGAAGAACCCAAATCCGGTTACTCCATTGTGAGATTGAAATAGCCTGAATGTTTTTCTTCACAAGAGTGCAATGATTCTATTAAGAAAAGTAGCTGCCACAAAACAATTTTTTCATGTTCCATACAGGAAATGGAAACTTTCAAGAAAAAAATGAGTCGATTTTAAAACCTACAGCATTGAGTTCTTCCTTTCACTCATCATCTTTTTTTCTGCTTATTTAGAGACAAGAAAAGGAAAACTTTCTTGCTTGTTCAATCCCCAAGCTACTTCCAGTTTTTTACTTTAAAGGGAACTAGTGCAAAGTAAGGAAATATTATTTGAACACCTGGAAAAGAAAATGTTTTTTAACAAACTGGATGGTGATTTCTAGCCACCATGGATGAGTATAAGTACTTTCTGTTAAAATCTCATCAGTGAACACATATTTCTAGGAATACTACATTGCAATAGAAGTTATAAAAGGATGCTACTAATTCATCCTTTAATTTGAGTACAAAATATTTATTAAAAGTTAATATTAAATGTTTATTAAAGATTAACTATGGTATTAAGTCTTTAAAATATTGGTAAAAATTAAAGCTTTTGTCACAATAGACCATGGTCTGTCCACTGATAATCACTTTTCTGTAGGGTGGTTCCCTGAATGTATCACAAAAAATACTTCTATAATGAGAAGTGATTCTCACCATTCCATATCTTTGAATTTGAACATATCTTGACACAAAATTTTCTTTGAAGGGGATTTTAAAAAGTCTTTTAACCAAAATAAAAAAATTCTAGCATACATCTTAAAATTGATTGTCAGCCCCTCAGAAAATGTCCTCAGGAACCCAGAACAGTGATAGTTTTAGAGATATATATTTCTTTTCTTAATTCACTTTTGGCTGCAAAGAAAGATTCTGCAAACTGTGAAAAAGAGCCAAATACTGAGATTTCAAGGATTATTCAAAAAACCCTGTAATTAGTTTCATGATCAAAAAGAAAAGAATTGCTTGGGTGATTGAAAGGATGGAGGAATGAATGGACAGATGAATACAAATGTATTCATTCAAAAATACTTCTGAGTACATAATTTCAGTGGTGTTGAGTGCTATAAAAGGCAAAGAACCAGGTGCTACAAGAGTATATATGAGGGGCCTCTGACCTACTGTGGGAAGCCATATTTAAGTTGAGACTTGAAGGTGAGTAGGAGCTAGGAGAGTAAAACAGGGAGAAGGTCCAGAAAATACTGGAGTGGCTCAGATGGCAAAGAATCTGGCTGCAATATAGGAGACCTGGGTTTGATCCCTGGGTCAGGAAGATCCCTGGAGAAGGGAATGGCAGCCTACTGTAGTATTTTTTCCTGAAGAATTCCGTGGACAAAGGAGCCTGATGGGTTACCATCCTTGGGGTCACAGGAAGTCAGATATGATTGAGTGACTAACACTTTCAAAGAGGGAGGACGAAGGGAGGAAGAAAGTAATAGCAATAAAGACAGGAAGCAGAGAGAGTGAAGAGAATGTCAAGACTTAAAGATGCAGCTGTGAGGGTGCTGGGGCACAGCTGGTGACTCTAAGGGAAAATTATGAAACCTTTGTAATCTGGAAAACTCGGTTACCCATAATGATTCATTCCCCAGTTATGCCACAAATCCAGGATTTTACTGGAAAGCAAGCAGACTGGTGCTGGACATTCTCAGCAGATGCTACTCTTTCTACTCCAGCATCTGACAGAGGTGCCAGATCATAGAGAAGCAACACAGATGGACCTGGAAGAGTTAATTAGTACAGCTTTCATTTTTACAGCTAAAAGCAGAGTGTTCTTTTTAAAAGTTTTTTTTTTTTTTGATGTGGACCATTTTTTAAGTCTTTATTAGATTTGTTACCATGTTGCTTCTGTTATGTAGGTTCTGGATTTTTGGCCATGAGGGATGTACTGTCTTAGCTGTTCAAGTAAGGAATTGAACCCATACCCTCTGCATTGGAAGGTGAAGTCTTAACCACTGGACCGCCAGGGAAGTTCCAAAAAGCAGAGTGTTGATAACTAATCGTTACAAAGCAGTGCCCACATGCCAGTCACCATTCCAGTGTTTATATTAACTCATTTAATCCTTGGAATTATGCTATGAGGGAGAAACCAGTATAATTCCCATTTTATAGATGAAGGGCTGACAGAGGGACAGAGAGGTTAAGGAACTTGCCTGTGGTCACACAGCTTACTTGTCATGCCACAGATCTGGGCATAATCAACTAATCTGTATCTTTCAAAATTATATAGCTATTTAGTGGCAGATCTGAGAATGGAGCCCAGGTTTTCTGACTCCAGTGCAGCATCCCTCAGTTGGGCACAAATTCATGAAATAATTTTGTAATACCCCAGCAACTGCAAGTATGCAAGCAAAGTCATTATTCCCCCTGTCTCCACTTTGTTGAATGGTTCTACTTCTGGAAGGGAGTGAACCCAGTCCACCTCTAGGAACAGGTTGCCCAGAATTTTGCCTTCCATCTTGGCACTGCCACTTTAACAGTGAGCATTTTGGAGCTGGTATTTTTGTGCCTCAGTTCAATTCAGCAGTTGTGTAAGAAAACATCCTCCGAATGTCCAACGATGTTAATGTGTTTCTTTGCGAAAGATCTAAAGGTAAATGTGCTTCATTACAGGGTGATGGGCTGAACAGGAGACGAAGGTATGAAAAACAATGCTAGAGAATAGATTTCCAGGGCTGTGAGTAAGCTTGCTGTCAGGATTTGCAGAGAAGATTTGATTGGGAAGAAAAATGCATCTTTGCTTCATCATTTCAAAGTAATTTCATGCTTCGGTTGTCCACATTTCTGTCTTCTGAACACTTCTGAGGGCCACACTTGGGCCTCGGCAGCAGCCTGAAGTCTCGTGTGATGGAGTCTCCATGCGAGGGCTCTGTGGGAGCAATGTAGAAAGCAACATGGCAACACTTGATTTTGATAGAACAATTTAATCATACTCTTTTGCCTCGATTAAGTTGAAAAGACTCAAATGCAGCTGAAAATTGAAAAGTGTAACAGAATGAGAAGGTTTATATCAAATATTGAAAAGGCTGAGAGAGAGAGCTAACAGATGTTTTGGTTGTGACTGTTAAAACTGGGGCCTGCAATCTGGAGCTGCTCAGGGGTCCATTGCTGTGGACAAAGATTCACTTTTTTGAACTGAACCAGAGAAGAGGGGGTGTCTGGTGCCCAGTGGCTGCATGAGTCTATCAAGTAAAGATTTCATATACTGTCTGGTCTCTTTTTTAGGACTTTTATTGAAGGTCTATGAGGTTGTTTCCCCCCTCGCGGTTTCTGGAGATATAATTGATATATTGCAAAAGTTTAAGGCATACAGTGTCATGATTTGGTACTCATATATATTGTGAATGATTACCACGATCAGATTAGTTAGCACATCTGTCATATTGTGTAATTAGAGTTTGTGTGTCTGTGTGTGTGCTGCTAACATTTAAGACATACTCTCTTACTAGACAGGCGCTTTAACCAGCTAAGCCACGGCAAGACATACTCTCTTAGTAACTGTCAAGTACACAAAGAGTATCGTTGACTACAGTCATCTTGCTATACATTCCATGCCCAGCATTCATTCATCCTGTAACTGGAGGTTTCTACCCTTTGACCAACGTCTCCCCATTTGCCCCACCCCCTGGCAACCACTTCCTGTTTCTGTGAGCTCTGGTTTCTTAGATTCCACTTCGAAGTTAGGTCATACAGTATTCGTCTTTCTCCGTCTGCCTTATGTCTTAGCATAATGCCCACAAGGTCCATCAGTGTTGTCACAAATGGCAGAATTTTGTGGGATTGCTTCTAGAAGCTGGTCCAATCACATTTGGCTTCCTTCAGTGGTGTGTTGTTAGCTGCTGAGACAACGCAGGAGGGGGATTCTCATGCACCCACCCACAATGTGTGCTAGGCACTGGACCTGGGAGTTTTGCGTGTAGGGAACTACAACAGTGCTCTCAGTTTCGGCTGCACAACTGAATCCCCTAGGAAGCTTTTCAAACTCAGAGAGGCTCAGGCCCCCATCTCCTAAGATGCAGATTCATTTGGTCTTGGGCATTTGGAATTTTTAAAATTTCTACCAAGATGATATTTTAGGAAAAATAATTGTGTACCTGTGTTTGAAACTGCTGAAATGCCACGTTTTCAGTACAAATGTTTTCGTAATTAAACTTTTATATTATCTTTGTTGTTTCAGAGGTTGACATGGGCATTTGTAGTTATAAAAACTCCTCAGGAGGCTCGGTGTGCAGCCAGTGTTGGAGAACCACGGACTTTGAGAGCAACTCATTGCACAGAGAACAGACTTGTGGTTGCTAATAGGGAGGGGGTTGGAGTGGATGAATTGGGAGTTTGGGATCAGCAGATGCAGACTAGTATATATAAGATGGATAAACAACAAAGTCTAACTGTATAGCACAAGGAAATATATTCATATCCTGTGGTAAACCATAGTGGAAAACAATATGAGAAAGGATATATATGTATGTATAACTGGATTACTTTGCTGCATAGCAGAAATTATTGCAGCATTATAAATCAGCTGTATTTCAATAAAAAAGGAGTGTATTATTCAATTTGGGAGACACTTCCTGGCTTTGCTCATTCATCTACTTGCAACTTAGGGATCGAGTCACATACTTCATTGTGACAAGAGTGACAAGTGTCTCTGGTGACCTTGGTGCTCAGAACTCACATGCCAAATTCCTTCAGCACCTTACATCACTGGTTTGCTTTGGACTGCCTCCATTTTGTGCCTCTGCTTCCAAGCTAATATTTCTAATTTTTCAAATAACCATTTTGATAACCCTGCTTTCATTGTGTATGTGTGTGTGTGCTTAGTCACTCAGTGGTGTCCTACTCTTTGTGACCCCGTGGACTGTAGCCCACCAGGCTTCTCTGTCCATGGGGATTCTCCAGGCAAGAATACTGAAGTGGGTTGCCATATCCTTCTCCACGGCATCTTCCCAACGCAGGGATTGCACCCAGCCAAACCCAGGGTCTCCCACATTGCAGGCAGATTATTAACCATCTGAGCCCCTAGAGAAGCCCAAGAATACTGGAGTGGGTAGCCTATCCCTTCTCCAGGAGATCTTCCTGACCCAGGAATTGAACTGAGGACTCCTGGATTGCAGGCAGATTCTTTACCAGCTGAGCTACCAGGGAAGCATTTAGAGAAATTGCTTGCCTTCATTACTTTGTAACTCCGCACTGTGGAGAAGGAAGCCACAACTTTTCAGAGGAAACTTTTCAGAGGCCCCAGGAAAAGAAGTCCTCATCTTCCTTGCATTCCAGGCTTCCTTACCAGTACACTCCCCAAGAACACAGGCCTTCTGCTCACTCTGGCTAGCCTTCTTGAAGAGGAAAGGATTTCTGAAGGCAGAGCTATTGGAGCCTAAGTACAGGGTTCCTAGAGAGCAATGATTCCAGATGGGAAGCCCCTGGCTCAGTGTGTCCCTCAGGATGCCAAGACGTGCACCTGTTGAAGGAAAGCTATTGTCAAGGAACTGTGCTCTGCCAGGGACCCCAGGACCTGCTTTAGGTGTATGTGGGTGGAGATGAAGGGGAGACCATCTCCGGCTGCCTCTGATCCTGATGATTGACTTTAGAAAACAAGATGTGGAGCATGTGAAAGAGACATTACATGTCTGTGCAGATGTCAGGTTCCTGACAAAATGAAAATTTCAGCAGAGATTTACAGAGACCCTCCCCATCCATCACATACATCTATGTCAAGATTTAGAGTTTGCAAAGGAATACTGGCATTATCTTGTTGTTGCTGGGATATACGGAGTGAGGGTGAACTGTTACGGAGCACCTACTTTGTGCGAAGTAACGGGATTTGTACATTCATCCTTATGTCACCTTAGCAAATAATCCTCACAGTACTCCATGAAGTGTCTATGATTACTATCATTTTGTGGATTTAGAAACCAGGAGTCAGCTCACTGACATGATTTACCCCAGGTCACACAACCGGAGCAGGAACCTGAGTCAGTCTAACATGTAATTGAAATCAGTCCCCTCTGGGGGAACGCAGAACTCTCATGCCTCTTTGATATCACTTGTCATGACCCTCCTTGCCATGTCTTCTTTGTAGGATAAACATGTCCTGTTCCTTCAGATTGTACTTCCAAATTTGTTCTACATTTGACTTTTCCAGAGCCTTGCTTTCTAGTCTTCCCTGCTTCTTTGAAATCTGGCTTTTATTCCAACATTTCCAATCAAACTATGCTCCCCTAGGTCATTGATGACTAAAACGTCAAGCTCAATCCTAATAATCTACCCATATCCAACCTCTCTTCATAGCATTTAGCACTAATGTGGACCACTCTCTTTCTTTATTTGGGCAATTTCATCCATTCCCGTGGATGTGCCACTTCAGTGCTGTGTGTGTGTGTGTGTGTGTGTGTGTGTGTGTGTGTGTGTGTGTTAGTTGCTCAGTCGTTTCTGACCCTACATGACCCCATGGACTGTAGCCCACCAGTCTCCTCTGTCCATGGGATTCTCAGGCAAGAATACTGGAGTGGGTAGCCATTCCCTTCTCTGGGGGATCTTCCTGACCCAAGCATCGAACCCAGGTCTCCTGTATCTCCTGCACCACAGGCAGATTCTTTACAGTCTGAGCCACCAGGGAAGCCCACCATCTCAATGCTGGTGACTCCCAAATCTACCTCTGGAGACTTGACCTCTCTCCTGAGCTTCAGTCTCACCCATCCCACTGCCTGCTGGGCTTCCTCATTTGGTATAGCCCACAGGTACTTAAGACCCCATTCACCCCAGAAAGAAATCTGGCACTTTCCCTAACCACCACTCCTCCCCTGTCCTTCTGTGTATTTCTTATACCTCATTAGTGGAATCTCCCTCCACATGATCTACCAAGCCAGGAACTCAGGCGCATCTTTTCCTTCATCCACTCATCCAAATCAGTCTTTCAAATTCTGTGGATTCTACTCCATGAATATTTCTCAAAGTTGACCTCTCTTCTCTCCCTTGCTTAGAGTAGTTCTAGAGTTTTGTAATATAGCTCTGAGATTCTACTTCATATCACAAGTCTGTTTTCCGCGCTGCTGACAGAGAGGTGTTTCAAGGCCCTGTTCAAGCTGTTCAGTGGCTCTGGGAACCTACATTTCCCAAAGTATGTTGGTTGCACCCTAGTCTTATAGGATGTGAAAAATGGGACTGTGGTCTCAAGTCGCTTCCGGAAAACCTGTATACTATACTTCTCTCCTCTTAGAGATTCAAATTCATGTTAAATGTCCCAAGAAGTCCTTCAGTGACAACCATGTTTAACTTTGTATATTTCAGCATCTCAAATGGATTTTATCATGGAATCAGCCCTTTCCCCCATGCTCACATTTTTCAGCATAGGGCCTGCCAACAACCTTCTGCAGAACACCTTTGAAATCACAGGGTGAATGCTCTGCTTCTTGTTGTAGTATCCAAGGCTCTTCTTCATGTGACCTTTGCTAACCTCTCTAGCAAACCCTCTCCCTTACAGTCTCACTGCTATCACCATTCCTGAGACTACTCTACTTCCTCACATACCTCTGCGTTTTCATGCCTTTCCTTTCCTGGAAAGCCTTTCCTCTCCCCTCATTACCTTTACCTACCTTCAATTCATTATTGAAGACTCAGCTTGACTGTCTTCCATGTGTTTTGTATATATATTGAATATTAGATTTACCAGGAATGAAATTACTGTATTTCTAGGTAATCTCTTAGCATTTCAAACTAATTGGATTATTTCTATATCTTTTCATTTTAATGCCACCATTTAAAAATTTTTTTCATTGAAGTATAATTGATTTACAATGTTGTGTTAGTTTCTGGTGTATAGCAAATTGATTCAGTTATGTATAGACACACACACATATATTCTTTTTCATAATCTTTTACATTATGGTTTATTAAGGATATTGAATATACTTCCTCATGCTATACAGTATGACATTGTTGTTTATTTGTCCTGTATATACCAGTTTGCCTCTGCTAATACCAAACTCCAGTTCCTTCCCTCCACTACCCCACCTCCTTGGTAACCACAAGTCTGTTCTATCTGTTAACACCATTATTTTGGATTCATCACTGACCCAACAGGAAAACAATCCCGTCCTTTGTAGCTTCTACTAAAGCAGTGGATGTGAGAAACCTCATAGCTAGGTATGCACTAGAGCACATCTTCATCAGGGAAACCCAAAGCCACCTGAGCTCCTGCTCCTAGACAAGGTCAAGGCCCAGCTCCTGAGAGTTCTGGACCTTTCTTCAGTCCTCTTGGGGCCAGAGGTCTGTGACTCATGACCCACTCCATGAAGCCTTTTCCTTAGCAAGGGAAGGAAATTATTCATTGGTGAGTGCTTCCTTTGTGCAGGCATGCAGCTAAGGTTTTCTAGGTTTTGTGTCATTTCATTGTCACAGCAGCCTCAAAGGTAGGAACTGTTATTTCCTTCCAGTTATAGAGGAGGACATTGAAGGTCAGGAAAGTGAAATGACCTGGTCAAGGTGGTCTTATAGCTCCAAGCCCCAATCCTGCCAGCAGCACTTCTTTGCTATGTTATGTTGGAAAAATCAGTTAATCTAGCTGAGTTTCAAATTTCTCCCTTGCACAATAGGAATAATACTACTGCTTACCTTGTGGAATGATCCTAAGGTTTCAGTGATGTATGGAGTACCTGGCACATGGTTAAGTACTCTATAAATGGTCGCTCTTGTAGGCTGAGGTCAGACATTGTTTTCAGCCAGGATAAAGCAGAAACAAGAGGACAGTTCTGTATTAAAGGAGAGTTTGGGTCCAGAAACTCTTTGAACTATGAAAAGGCCACACTTCTCAGATATCCAAAGGAGGCTCCCTTCTCCAAATGGATGATGGTGACACTTCTCAAGGAGCCAAAGGAGGCTCCATTTTAAGGGCAGTCAGGGAGATGGCAGTCGGGTACAGGAGCTCGTGATGGGAGATGGGTTGGCCACGTGGAGACTGAAAACGATCTGTAAAGTTTGGCTCTAATGTAGGCCAGGGATGGGCTCAGCATGAAGTCCGAGCAGCTGACCTGGCATGTGCATGGAGGTTTCTCGTGTCTTCCTATGGCGGTAGCTGTACCCACTCCTGTAGAAACTGCAGCTGATGATGGTGGAAGACCATCTGGGGAAGGGATGCAAGTGAAAGTGGGTGGCTGATGGAGAGTAGAGCAAGAACAGTAGACTCGGAAGTCAGACTGTGTGGGTTGGAATGGTGACTGTGCCCCCGGCTGGCTGTGTGACTTTGGTTCTGCACTACCTCTCTGGGCCTCAATTTCCTCCTATTTCTGTAAACTGGAGATAGTAAGAGGACCTACCTCCTAGGGTCATTGGGAGAATAAGGAAATTTACCCATGTGTTTAGCTCAGATCAGGGACATGGTAAACGTCTGAAGAAAATACCAGTTATTGTCATCCTTATTGTGTGTGCTGCATGTGGCAAGGGGGAGACCGGGAGGGAACCTTGGAGAGGCTCTTAGGATTTGCTATAACAATCCCAAATGAATCGTCCCCAAATCGACTTCTGCAAATATTGCAATTTGCCTCCATTAATTAAAAGAAGCTTTTCGTTCTTTTCTTTCAAGTTTATTTTGCAGCTCAGATCTTAATGAGCTTTTTAAAAGACTATAGAGATTTTGATCCAATTAAAAACTACCCTCTAAGATATCAGCGTCTGACAGTTACAGTGTACTCTTTCGGGCATTTTCCTTGAAATGATTTTAATGTGATGGTTATATCTGCTGAAAATTATGAGTTTTCAGTAATTCTTAGATTGGACGAGGTTTAATGGCTAGGATGCAGCCTGCACATTTAATCTGCTTTCAGAGCAGCTTCATTTACTAGATGGTCCTCGTGGGTTTGGGGAAAAGATATAAAGTTTCTTCAATGAGGTGTGAAGCAGGTTTTAAAGGATAGAGTCTGTTGTTTTCAGAATGAATTGAACTGCCACAAAATCACAGCCACTGCCCAGCTGCACACAGCACTTATCCTGACCCAAGCTCCAGTAAACTTTTTGCTTTTGACTTGATCCAACCCTACTTTTCCTGCTGGCAGTTTCTGTGCCCCTTTCCTTCACCCTATGCTGCTGGGTTAGGTGGCTGCTGCCTAATTCAAAACCCACGAATCAATTCTCTCTGCATTTGTTTCTCCATTCTGGAATATTGTCTTATTTTTACAATTAAAAAAAAATGTTTGGAAGCACTTTAAAAAAAATAGCACTGATGATCAGCTAAATTTTTTTTTTTAGACAGGTCAGAAACTTCATCCTTTTTAAAAATGTATTTATTTTTGGCTGTGCTAGGTCTTTGTTGCTGTGCAGGCTTTTCTCTAGTTGCAGTGAGTGGGGGCTACTCTCTAGCTGTGGTGCATGGGCTTCTCATTTTGGTGGCTTCTCTTGTTGTGGAGGCATGCAGGATTGTAGCATGAGGGCTCGGTAGTTGCGGCTCCCTGGCTCTAGAGCTCGGGCTCAATAGTTCTGGTGCACAGGCTTAATTGCTCTGAGGCATGTGGGATCTTCCTGAATCAGAGATCGAACCTGTGTCTCCTGCACTGGCATGCATATTCTTTACCACTGAGCCACCAGGGAAGCCCATGATCAGCTAAAGGTTTTGATATAGCTTTTCTGCAAGTGTGAAACATTGAGAGCTCCCAAGGATTAAGAAGAGTCTGGAGATAAAGAAAAGGCCAACTCCAGCTTCCTTAAGACAGCTTCTTAAAAAGATCTAGGGCTTCCCATTCAGCTTCATACACCACTCCACAAGTCCTTCCAAATTAGTAGAAGGAAAATCCATTTATGACTCATCCCAGTACTTGATATCCATTTTATAGCTACTATATTAGGTTTTGAGTTGGCTTTGTAACTCAGTGGAGTTGTGTTTTGTGTGTTGAATGTATGCATCGTGTATTCAGACCATTTTTTCTTTAAAGAACTTAGAGAGCAATGTTCTTTTTGAATTTCTTAGAGAATCAGTATTATGATGTAGTTATGATTGGTTTATATCTGTGATATACTTGACATCTGTCCTCTGGTCAAGATTGTAGCATTGCTTCAATGGGATAATGTATTCTATGACAGGGATTTGGCTCCTAGCAATGAATGCATCAAATCAAAACTCGAAAACAGAGCCTGGCCCAGAGTTGACCACACAGTTGCAGCTCATTAGATGTCTACTGAATGGCTGAATTAATTGCTTCTCATCCATCCAGCCACAACTGAGTGGAAAATGAAAGCTTAAGACTTCTATTCTCTTTAGTTCCAGCACAGTAAACAATTTGAGACACTCCCATGGCTATTTGCTATTCCCATTTCCTTACTGAGAGTCATCCGTCTCATAAAAGGCTTAAGAAGAAAGGACACTGATCATAATTCTAAAGTGACATTCTTTAAACGTGGTATTTAAAGTCCATTAGATAAAAATAAGATAGAACCAAACCCATCATTTTAGATGAACTTTTCTTCTCTTTTACTCAACCGGATAGATGATGACATATACTCAACACACACATTTATCAAGGAATGCTGCCTTGTATACTCAGCACTGGGCTAGATGCTGGGAGTGGCAATGTTCCTGGTCAGAGAGCTTCCAGTCCAGTTTAGAAGACAACACTTACATATGTGTAAATCAAGATTTCTCACTCAGCCTTGGCACCAGTGACCTTCTGGGTGGTCTAACTCTGTTGTGGGATGTTCTGTGGAAATCATAGGATGTCCACATTGTAGGGTGTTTAGCAGAATCCCTGACTTTAACCCACTGGATGTCAGTAGCAGCCCCCTCCAGTTATGCCTGGCAAAATATGTTTCTAGATGTTGCCACACTTTCATTTTCCATGAGATGCAAAACCGCCTCTCTGAAAACCCCTGGTGTTATGCCATTCATCATGCAGATTAGCATGTGACTGTCAAATGAAGAACTAAGAGGGAGGGGGGATTCAGTGGAGCGTATGGGCCCAAGTGGTCAGTCTTAAACTGGACTTTAAAAGATAGGGATGGGATTTTGATAAGCAGAGAGGTCATTACAGATGGGGCAAAAAAGGCACAAGCTGCTTCCAGAGTGAGGTGCATTTGGTGGGTTTGCAATGGGAGCTGGGGGTGGGGGTGGCTGGTGAAAAGATGGCCTGCCTTGAATGGAGGAGGAAGCAAATAGTGGAAGACTAGACTGATATAGTTGGTTGGTGGCTGTGAATCTTGGCTAATGGATGGGAGCCACTAGATGTCTGAGTGTAACAGAATGCAAAAGGTATATAGGTAGTGAGTTTGACTGTATTTCATAGGATGGGATCAAATGAGGAAGCACAGGACCTAGGTCATAACCCCTTCATCCTTTGTTTTACAAAGAGAGAGGGTAAAATCAAGTTGAAGGCAATGCACAGAGTCCTCTCACAGCAGTGGCATCTCTTAGCGGTATGTGCACTAGACAGCTGATCACTCACATAGGACGAGCTTTGCAGATTAGGTTTTTCTTTCTTTTCTTTGCCTAAGTTGCATATACCAGAAGATGTAGATGCTGCTGATTTGTCTCCGAAAGTATTTGTCATGTTCATCACATTAATATACTCCATTAGGTCTTTTAGATTAGCTCCTGGGGCTAAAATCCATAGTCTTCAGACAGTTCTCTTTTCGGCTATGTTGTACCTCCTTGACCTTTCAAAATTTTCTCAATTTTGCCTGCACAATCGAATGATATGGTACACATTATCTGATGAACTGCTCACCCCTCATGATCATACTATTGTTAAACACATGTAAAGAAAACCACTCTTTCATGGTTTCTTTTTGTCAAAATGTATAATATACACATTGATGGGATTCATAACCTTCTGGTATGTAAGGTGTTCATAAAACCCATCACATGTGCTTTTTCTATTTTAGTAACTTAGGGGTTAGTCTAGCAGACCACCTATACAGTATATGTCTGCATCTGTGTGCGTCCTCAGTCATGTTTGACTTTGTGCAACCCCATGGACTGTGGCCCGCCACGCTCCTCTGTCCATGGAATTCTCCAGGCAAGAACACTGGAGTGGGCTGCCGTTTCTTCCTCCCAACTCAGGGATCAAACTCCCATCTCTTGCATCTCCTGCATTAGCAGGCAGATTCTTTGCCACTTAGCCACCTGGGAAGCCTATAGAGTATATAACCAGCAACTAAATGTACATGTATGAAAGTTTAGAGTAGTAGCATATTCCCAGGACTTTTTATTTCAAAACTTGAGACAAATGAAAATGATTGCTGAACAGTAAGACCTGTATTATGACTGTTGTCACTGAAGTACATACTAGCTGAGAGAGAAACATTCACTTGGTTTGTTAGAGAAAAAAGAGGGAGAGAAGAGAGATAATTTCTATCACAATTAACCTCAAAGTTATTAAAATGGAAAAGTGGCTTGAGAACAGTGTAGAGCCCATGGTTTGGTACTGTGACCTGAGCCCAATCAGCCTGCCATTTATATAACTGGATGATGAAGTCTTGGCAGATGGTGAATCAGTGAAGGTCTCAGGGTTATTCATGCTCGTTTACTTAGGGAAGAAGAGGAAGCTTGACCTCCATTTTCTTTTATTGTATCCTATAGGAGAGCTTTTTCATCATTTCACATAGGAAAGGAGATCCCCAATGTGCCCTTTCATTTATCTGAGGTAGAATGAGCTTAAAGAACCAGTGCTAACCTTGAACCTTTGGCCTCTCTGCCACTGTGCTAGGGGAGGTACAGGAAGAGAGGCAGACCACGTGATCCCTGTCTTCTACTGTTGAGTAGAGACCATTGAGTAGGTGTTCATCAGTTTCGCCTGTACTCTCCTCCAGTGATATGGTACACAGTATCTGATTCTCTGTGGCACAGACCAAGGCCATTATGGGCTGGAGAGCTGTGAAAAGTTTCCTGGAGGAGGATGAATTCATGCTGGGCCTTGCGATATAACATGGAGAGAAAGATGTGGGCATTTTGAGTAACATGACAAGAGAACTAACCTGTTGTATGTAGGGAAAGGCTGGACCCCCTGCCCAGCACTAGCAGAGAAGTGGTATATTTAGGGGAAAAATGGAACCTGAGGCTGCGTGGACAGGATGCTCCTGGTTCTGAAGGTAGGGCCTTGAAAACCTATTCTGTGTTGTCATCAGTGGTAATCACTGTAGTCCATGGAGCAGAGATGGACCAGGAAGAAAATGGTAATTTGAAGAGGAGAAATCCTTTTGAACAGGAACAGTCCTAGAGAGTTCTATGACCTAAGTTTAAGCAAAACCAATTGTGGTGATTTTCATAGGTATGATTCATGCTGTTGAGTTCATTGAAGGTACTTTAAACCAACTTCAAGTTCCATTGTCCATTCCTTTCATGACTCATCCTATGACTTTCCCCATACAGATAAGGTGTCCTCACACGAGGAGCCAGAATTCAGCTTCAGAGCAGTTTTGAGCCACTGTCTGTAGGAGCTATTTTTCTAGAATCAGAACTATTTGTTTGTTCGTTTCTAATTAAGTAATTATTTATTTTCTTTACATTATCGTGTTGGTTTTGCTAAAAATAATTGTTTAGGGTAGAAATCGGAAAAGAGCAAAGAGTACTGTTTTTTTTTTTAAAGAGCAAGGAAGTTCATGAGCTTTTCTCCCAGCCTCCAAAATCTTCTCTTTGGGAGTTCCTCCAAACCTAAGGTCACACCCATCTGCCAGAATGCATAAAGCTGGGTCATTAGAATGTCCCCTTAGTGAGGTCAGGGACCTTACTAGGTTCATTTCCATATTCCCAGCACCAAGAACAGTGTTTCCCCCTTTGAATAATGTGCTTTTGAATGAATGCATTTTCAACTTTTGACACATGTTATCTGAATAATTATTATTATTTTCAGCTTGCCCATTTGATAATTGAGTTTAAAAAAATAATAGCTTGAGATGTAATCAGTATAACATATAATTCACAATTCCAATGCACCCAATAGACTGTGTTTTAGTATAGTCAGAGAGTTGTGCCACGATCACTAATTCCAGAACATCTTCAACACTCCACCTCCGCAAAAGAAATTCTGTCCCCATTATCAGACCCTCCACATTCTCCCCTCCCCCAGTCCCTGGCAGTCACTGATCTGTTTTCTGTGTCAATGGATTTGCTTCTATTGAACATTTCTGGAGAAGGAAATGGCAATCCACTCCAGTATTCTTGTCTGGAGAATCCCCTGGACAGAGGAGCCTGGGGTGCTACAGTCCATGGGGTCACAAAGAGTTGGACATGACTGAGCGACTAACACACACGTTGAACATTTCCTATAAGTAGACTGGTACTGTACATGGTCTTTTGTGTTTGGCTTTTTAAATTTAATTAAATGATATCAAGGTTCAACTTTGATGGCAGTATCAGTCCTTCATTCCTTTTTATGGCTGAATAATATTCCACTGTGCAGATATACTTTTTGTTTATCCATTCATCTATTGATGGACGTTTGGTCTGTCTTTACTTTTTGGCTATTGTACATAATTCTACTGTGAGCATTCATGTACAAGCTTTTGTTTGATCACCTATTTTCTGTTCTCCTGGGTATATATCTCGGAGTGAAACTACTGGGTCATATGGTGATTTTATGTTGAACTTTTTGAGGCTCTGTCAGACTATTATCCAAAGTGCCTGCACCATTGTACATTCCTATCAGCTGTCCTCGAGGGTTCCAGCTTTTTTACATTTTTGCCAATACTTGTTATTGCCTGTATATTTAGGATAGCCATCCTAGTGGATTATAGCTGAATTTTAAATTATAAATGTATAGTATAAATATACTTATGGAGTACAAGTGTGAAAAGTTTAAACTCTTGTTCCTTTGCATCAGAAATAGTGACAGAAATGTGCCAGTGCAATATTTTTCATCTTGCATCTTTACTTTGAGGTGATGTTGTTTTGTTACCTCACAGGGTTAATGAAAAAGAGAGATTGAGGATTGCTAAACCAGATTTTAGCACTTTTCCGGTTCAGAGTGTGGTTGTCATAAGAAAACACGCTCTAGGCCTTGAAATAGCATGGAAAATTCTAGAAATATGTCATTTCACAGCGTCTGTGCCGAAACCGCTTCTGTGCCAGTGTGTTACATTTGAAACCACATTTTGTATGTGCTCAACTTTTACACAGATCTTGAGAAAATGAAATTGAATTTTATGCCTCTTTAATTTGATTTGAGACCATGACCGTGCCATTTCTTTATAATAATTGCAAAAATGTATCCAATATATGACTTTCATCTTATAGTAATTACAACCATTTACCCTTTATAGAGGCACATAGTTTAGGACACCATAAGTCACATTTCATGCTAATCGCTTTTCTGAAAATAAAACGTTCTGTTGTACAAATCCAAGAACAATGATAGGGGAAAAGAAAATCAATTGATATATCACATCAAAGAAGAGATCAAAATGAAGACATCAGATATATGCCAAAGGCTCTCATAAATTACAAATTGTGAACTCACCCTAAACTTTATTTTTAGGCAAATAAAATAGGTTGAAGTCTCATTGTAAAACCCACTTCAAAGATGATTTGGGGACAGTCTTTTCCCCAAGGCCTTTCCAATTTTACATGCCAGAGCCTTCCAGTGTGAGCAGGGTTCCACGGGATCCAAACCCAAGCAGTCAGCTTAGACTCTGAGATCTGGTCCTTTATTTAAGGACAAGAAGTCCATTTTTTTTGGTAATCTGCTTTCTGTTTGCTTCTTTGGGACTAACTGAAGAATTAAAAGTTGTCTTCTTTTCTAGAGTTATATGCAAAGCACAAAGAAGGGGTTTCAACAGCTGCTTCTCATCTTGCTATGGAAAAAATTTCTGATGTGAAAAATACCCCTAGGTTCTCCAGATAGTTCTTAGATTTCTTACTTGTCTTTCCCTTCACACGAAGAGGTTTGGCTCCTACCCATTCTTTATATAGGTGATATCTCTTCAGAAATATATATGTTTCAGATATTAGAAGTCATATACTAGAAAACAAAATTCAAAACCCAGAAAACATACAGAAAGAAAATTAAAAATCACTGGCCGCCTCATGAACCAGAGAGCACCGCTTTGAGCTACTTCTTTATACTCTTTGTTTCCTTGTGTTCATTCACTCATTCATCCTGTATTTTTCTCGACAGATATTTACAGAACACTTACTATTTACCACGCACTGTATTAGGAGATAAGCTGTACATACACATGTTCCTAATTTTCTTCATATGTTTCATAATACTTATGGGCTTCCCTGGTGGCTCAGACAGTAAAGAACCTGCCTGCAATGTATGAGACCTGGGTTCGATCCCTGGGTTGGGAAGATCCCCTGGAGAAGGGAACAGCTACCCACTCCAGTATTTTTGCCTGGAGAATTCCACAGACAGTGGAGCCTGGCAGGCTACAGTCCATGGAGTCACAGAGTCTGACACAACTTAGCAACTTTCACTGTGTTTATAGTTATTGGTATATTATCTGTCTCCCTTCCTAGACTCTAAATTCCAGAACCATCCTATTCACTAAGATGAATTCATATCATATTGTGACCACTTACCACTCACTAAATATTCTTGGAACATGATATTTTTAATGGCCACATAATATGTCTGCCATAACTATTGCACTGTTGTTGGTCATGTAAGAAAGTTTCATGTCTTGCTTTCATAATTAAAACAGTTTGAAACATTATGTCAAAAGGTATACACATTTCTATGGCTTTTGTTATATTAACCACACAGCCCTCTAGAAAAAGCTCTATCAAGTATGAGTGTTTGATATTCAAGGGAATATCAAAATGACAGACTCAAGGAAGTGAAAGACTTATCAATCCATCCCTCTTTCTGCAGAGAGAGTGAGAATAACCACACCTATGTGGGGGAAAGGCAGTTAGTTCTGGAGAATTGAATAACACTTGGGAGAACGTAAAGCTTAGTATCGAGTTGGCCAAAAAGTGCATTTGGGTTTTTCTGTACCATCTTATGGAAAAACTTGAATGAACTTTTTGGCCAACTCAACAGCATTGTGATTTGGGGCTAAGAAGAAGCAGTGATGCAGGTTGTTTATTTATATGAGTTCTGCATTATTTTGACAGAGCTAAGAGTGAGCTGGAGAAATGGTGTTGACATCAACCCAGAGAGGCAATCCAAATACTGATTAATTCTCAGTGATATGTGAGAGCCCCAGCCACGTGCTATGAGTGATATGGAGTGACACCATTCTAGCCTTCAAAAAGACTAAAATCCAGTAGCAGGGAAAAGTGTGGGCACCTCAGTAAGAAAGACCTGGGTTTCAATTCTGATTCTGCTGCTTAGGTTAGTGGTGACGTTGGAAGTGAAAGTGAAAGTTGCTCAGTGATGTCCAACTCTTTACTACCCCATGGACTGTCCGTGGAATTCTCTTGGCCAAAATGCTGGAGTGGGTAACCTTTCCCTTCTCCAGTGAATCTTCCCAATCCAGGTATCGAACCCAGGTCTCCCGCATTGCAGGCAGATTCTTTACCAGCTGAACCACAAGGGGAGCCCAAGAATATTGGAGTAGGTAGCCTATCCCTTCTGCAGCAAATCTTTCTCCTTTATACTCATCGCATTCAGGGCACCTGGAGGGTATTTTGTGGAATCGTAAGGGTGTGCTTATGGCTGGCCTGGAATTGTCTACCAGGGCCAAGGCGTTTTAGGAGCAGATGGTATTTTTCTCTTGTGCTACCACTAAAGAATAGCTTTTGTAGCTTGAAAAGAAGCAAAGTATTCAAGAGCTCTACGTGTCTGGTGAATGAAGTCAGCATCTGGAACAGCCACAGTGGATGTCTTGGAAATGCAACTGATGAACACACTTCTCCCCGGAGCCATTTTCCTGTTATGGGGTGGAAGCTGGTCTATTTCAGTGACGTGTGCTGCCATCTCACCTCCTGAAACCCATGTACTCAGTGCCCCAGGTTGAAAAAGAATGAGGACAAATTAACTGTTGTTCTGAAGTACTTATGCTTTAGGCCTTTGTGAAATAAAATCTTTGCTGAATGGAAAATACGATTGTCTTCCTACTTTCAAAAGTTACTTGTTTACCTGTTGCTCATAAAGCTTAGGGTAATTCGGGCTTGGGAAAAGATACTCTTTTGTCTGGTGGGTTTCATTTCAGCACCATAGACTTCCCTGAAGATTGCAAAGCTATTCTGTTGTTACACATTTATCGAGCTCACCCCGAGGAAGGAGAATTAGTGTCTGGTAATACCTTACTGCCTGCCAATTGTACCTCACTGATTCTACCTTTGGAACTGATTTAATCAATGGATCAGCACATTATTCAAAGGGGGAATGATATTACAGAAAAGCTTTCACGAGGGCTGATGATTCATACAGACACCATTCAGGACTTTTAATCAAATCACATAAAAGAAGCAAATTTGAATGTTGCCTGTGCTTAGAATTTTGATGAAAAATAAAATATTAAGCAATGCTTAGGAGAAGCCCATGGCTTAGATTTATGTGTGCAGACATTTGTTCTGAGAAAGAAAACTTAGAATGGTCTAGAGAAAAGATCGATGAAAACTGAGGTCATACCAATGGACAAGCCTTATGAAAGGGGAAGAAGTGAGAGCTTGAATGTGATCATGCAGCTGAAGTGCTGGGCCTTTGTTTCCGGTGGCCAGTGTGCTCCAGTGGGAGGAACGCCAGCTTGGTGGCAGAGGGCTGGATATGCATAGCTCAGCACAGTTGTCAGGCAAGTGAACTGCTCTAGTCCTCATTTGCCTCATCTGTCAAATGGGGTTAATAATACTTACTTCCTAAGATGTTTGGTGAGGATTAGAATAGTAAGGACTTGGTTTTTATTTTCCTTATAGAACTCATCTTTTCATGTTCTTTAGATTTGAAAACTTATTCATGTCCTCAATCTAGAATCTAAGTTCATGAGTATGGTAAGTCAGATAAAATATTTGGCATCTCTTTTACCAGGCAGGTCCCAGTCACCTTGAGGGTTGAGCCTGTGGAGCTCACTTGCAGACATGGATGCTGTGGGTCATTACTAAAGCCTTCTGGATAAGGAGGATGATATTTCATCTCCAGGATAGCCCGGCTGGGTCCTAAGTCAGTTAAGTGGAAACCCCATAACATCATGTTTTTTTTTTTTAAAGGCTTTGTGTCTTGTTAGGAGTAGTTTTGAATTCCAGTTCCTCTACTTAATTAGCTATAGAATTTTGGACAAGTTGCTTAACTTCTCTGTTTTTTTTTTCATCATTTGAAATGTGAGGCTAAAGACATTAATGAACATGAAGTGAAATTAGGTGTGCAGAGCACACCATACCTGGCATGGAAGCTCATTAAAAGGCATTTGGGAAGAGTAGCATCTGCCAAGAGCAGTAGCAGAATCGCCCCTTGAGGACACAAATTGTCAGCCATCTTGAAGTCTCCTGGAGCAATTAGAGCCATTGGAGCTCTCTTTGAGGGATGTCACATTCCTAGTCTCTGGCCTTTTCTGCCTACCTAGAACCTGCTGGTCTTTGTAATTAGGCCGTTGAATTTGGAGTTCCATTCCTGGCTCTGTCATTCTCTAGCTGTGTGACTCTGGGCAAGTTAACTTACTTAACTTCTCAGAGCATCATTGTTCTCAGGCATAAAATGAGAAACAGTTATTTACTGAATAGTGTTTTTGAAAGAATGAAATATAATAATCCATGTGAAAGCACTGCACCCAGTCAGTGGAACATGACAAGTGCCAAATAAAGGTGTTTTCTGAAGTATGGAAGCAAGACTTAATTACATGCAATATCGTTTGAGAACTAAAGACATCTCATTTTATTAAATTTATGTGAGAATTGGTAATGCATACATGACAACCACAACACCTCAGAATGTTTTCTGGCTCATTTTCCTGCCAGTATGGACAAAGAGATGTTTCTACAGCCCATTAAGGTCAATGTTTTCATGATAGAATGGGTTAGACCCATACTACTCAAAGTGTGGCCTATTGATCAACCATACAGGCATTATGTGACACCTTGTGAGAAATGCAAAGTCCAAGGCCCCACTCCAGTCCTACTGAATCAAATAAGCACCCCAAGTGATTAGCTTCTAATCCTAGGGTGTCATTGCTAAAGTGTTCATTGGCAAACTTTCTGTGTCACTATTATTTGATTGTTACAGTGCTCTAGTTTCCTGGGCTATATATATATATATTTTGGCCATGCTGTGCAGCTTGCAGGATCTTAGTTCCTTGACTAGGTATTGAACTCGCTCCCTTGGCACTGCAAGTGCCGAGTCCTAACCACTGGACCTCTAGGGAATTCCCCCATGTGGTTTTAAAGTTTGTAGACCATACTTTTAGAAAGCTGCTTGGTGTTAGAGTCAGACTGCCTGGCTTCAAATCCAGGCTATGCCACTGACTGACTGGAAGTCCTTGGTACTTGATTTCTTTGACTTTAAAAAGGGAATGATAGGGCTTCCCAGGTGGTGCAGTGGTAAAGAACCCGCTGCCAGTGCAGGAGATGCAAGTTTGATCCCTGGGTCAGGAAGATCTCCTGGAGGCGGAAATAGCAACCCACCCCAGTATTCCTGCCTGGAAAATCCTATGGATGAAAAAGAGCCTGCAGGGCTTCAGTCCATGGGGTCACAAAGAGTCGGGCACAACTGAGCACTCACACACAGGGCATAGGCATGCCTTGCAGCCAAAAAAAATAAATAAATAACAATGACAGCAGGGAATGAGAATACCTATTAGTCAACCTAATGTTGCTATGATGATTACATGAGATAATGTGAAACTGCATAGTGTGGAACCCGTATTTAGCACTAAGAAATGTTGTTCAGTCACTAAGTTGTGTCTGAGTCTTTGTGACCCCATGGACTGCAGCACACCAGGCTTCCCTGTCCTTGACTGTCTCCAGAGTTTGCTCAAATTCATGTCCATTGAGTCAATGATGCTATCTAGCCATCTCATCCTCTGTCGTCCCCTTCTCCTGCCCAAAATCTTTCCCAGCATCAGGGTCTTTTCCAATGAGTTGGCTCTTTGCATCAGGTGGCCAAAGTATTAGAGCTTCAGCATCAGTCCTTCCCATGAATATTCAGGGTTGATTTCCTTTAGAATTGACTGGTTTGATCTCCTTGAAGTTCATGGGACTCTCAAGAGTCTTCTCCAGCATCAGAGTTTGAAAGCATCAGTTCTTTGGTGCTCAGCCTTCTTTATGGTCCAACTCTCACATCCATCCGTACATGACTACTGGGAAAACGATAGTTTTGACTATACGGACCTTTGTCAGTAAAGTGATGTTAGATCAGATTATTTTTAAATCTAGGATGCGGTTTTCCACTTATTAAATGGTAACTAGTGTTAAAGGAAGATTGTCCTTGTGTTAACACATATAACTCCAAATAAATTGAATTATCCTGTAAAGCTTAGCGATGACAATCTCTTGTCCACTTCATTCAGAAGTGTTTCTGAACTTCCCCCCAACTGGAATAATTGTTCCTTTTATATCTCTCCCAGTTGTGCCTACCATAGAAGACATTTACAAACATAAGAAGTTTGCACCTCTCTCTCCCTAGCCTGCATCCTCCTTCAGGACAGAGGTGTACCACATTGCACCCCACTTCTTCTTCAAGCAGCCACAGCTCTTATACACAGTGCTTGATATTCAGCAAAACTCAAAAACATATTTGTGATATTGACCTGAAGCTCTTCAAGTGAGAAAACCTGGAACTGAAATATACCAGATTAGAATCTCTTTACTCTCCCAGGTCTGTGCAAGTGAGACGTGGCAGAATGAAACTGGGAGATGGTGGGTCTTGTCAGGCTTGTTTCTTTTCTTTCTTTTTTTTTTTTAGGCTTGTTTCTTCTGAAGTATTATTGGATGGAAACATCCACAGGAAATGCAGATGGATCACCTCAAAATCACCCAACAACCGCAATCCTTTTAAAAAAAATCATAGATGGAGGAAATTTCCTGAAATTTCACTTTTGGTTCTTTTTTTAAAATTTACTTTTTTATTGAAATATAGTTGACTTACAGTGTCATGTTAATTTCTGCTGTATAGCAAAGTGACTCAGTTATAGACATATATACATTCTTTTTCATATTCATTTCCATTATGGTTTATCACAGGATATTGAATGGAGTCACATTTGGTTCTTAAAGGAAGGGAAAGCCCATCAATGTAAGTGAGTGTCCGTCAACTTGGTGGGCAGAGGAGACTCAGTTTGGCCTGTGGGGAATTTCTGCATGGGCACCCAACAGACAGATAAGGAGGAATGTTTCCTTTCAGGACTCATAAAACAGGGGACTGCCAATGCAAATGTCACATCATAGGCTCTTGGACTGCCAGTGCTGGAGGGATTTCAGCCATCATCTAGATTATGAAACAGAGAGCACACACACCATTGTTCCTTTGCTGTTTCTCCAAGAGTATCAGTGATTGTTTAAGTGCCTGTCGTGGTTGTTTTCCAGCATTATGTCCCATTCCCAAATGGTTAGTATTTCTTTGGTTCAAATTCCAGCTCTGTGTTGATGGACTGTTGACCTTGGGCATGTCACTTGCCCTCTTTTGGCCTGAATTTCTTTTGGAAAATTCTTTCCTCATGTTGAAATGCTAGCAGTCAGGTAACCATGCCATAAGAATTGTCTCAGAGTCTAGAAGGAGGTAGGAAGCACGGATATATTCTGAAGACTGTTTCTCTTATTAGATCTATTTTGGTATTCCAAGTGACATGTGTTCCTGCACAGCTGACACTGCACACCAACATGCTATCTGGCAAGGCACACACTGATTAAGACCTGTTCTGAGAAAACATATTCTATCTGATTGAAATCCAAACGCATTGATTGTTTTATCTCTATCAGAAGCAATTGCTCTCTCTTTGGTGATGGACAACAACTCTCCACATCACTTCATCTGCCAACTGGACAGCGGGTGACACAGGCAGCTTCCAAGTCTTGTGGGCTGAGCCATTAGCTGTGACAGTCAGCTTCAAACTCTCAGTCACACTGTCATGTCCCTAGCATGGCCATGGTGAGCAAGATTAGATATGTATCACAGCTGAAAGATGAGTCCTAAACCGAGGCCTTGGTGGCAAGAACCTTGAACAGTGGCAGGCCCATCTCAAAGCTTCTGTATGGTCATGGGGAGGGGACAACCTGGAGAGCTCTGAGAACAGACACAGCTCCTTAGAGGGAGAATATCTGGGGTCTGAACTATGTGCTGCTTCTCTACACCCCAGCATGATAGCAGGAAAGCCCCAGAAGGGTTAAATCTCAAGTCATTATCAGCTAAATACAATGCTTCCTTCTCCACTTGCATTTGCACAGAATGCTTGCATTTCACCAAGTCCTTTCACGTGAAATTAGCTCACTGGATTCTTAAAATTTTAATCATGGGAAATGCATAGAGTCTATGCTTTTACTATGTTACAAATGAGGAATTAGCCATACCCTTTAATCTCTGACCTTTAGCCCCATAACCCATTCTTCAAGGCTTGAATCTCTGGGTCTTACTAGTTCAGGGTTCTTTCTACTATCCTGAGCTGTTAGGTTATCCAAGCCTAGAGGAAATGTCTACAGGTCAAGTAATAACAGCTCACATTTATTGAGCTCTTGCATTGGTCCAGGGACTCTATATAATTCTCATGTAGTCTTCACAACAACCTAATGAGAACAGTATTATTATTGTTATCTGAGGATAATGAAGCTCAGAGAGGTTAAGAAACTTGCTCAGGGTTACATGATCAAAAGTGACAGAGCAAAGACTCAAACCCAGTCTGTCTGGCTTCAGAATCTATGTTCTTAACCACGATGCTCTGCTGCTGGCAACTCCTTGTCACCTACTTTTTCCAAAAATGTTAAGACTGGGAAGAAGAGGAGTGGGTTTTATTAATATTTCCTGGACTATGATAGCAGTAGAGGCCCAAGGGGACACGCTATTTTAAGTCAGTCTTCTGGCAAGAGCTGCTATGAGCTGACATGATGCCAGTACAGATCAATATGCCCACAGGCCCATTTCTGGGTTCTTTTTGACCTCTGTCACTTGAGCTCCTCTCCCTGACCTCATAGTTCTTTCCCTCTGGATCCATAGCAACATTGTCACTCCTCTTCGGATGCCTTTTTAGGTGATATGTGTAGAGTTATTGTAGAGAAACAGTTCAGATTTAGTAATATTTATTCCCCACTTCCCTGGTGGCTCAGACTGAAAAAAATCTGCCTGCAATGAAGGAGACATAGGTTTGATTCCTGAGTCGGGAAGATCCCCTAGGGAAGGGAATGACTACCCACTCCAGTATTCTTGAATGGAGAATTCCATGGCCAGCAGAGCCTGGTGGGCAACAGTCCATGGTGTTGCAAAGAGTCAGACCCGACTGGGCGACTAACTCTTGTCTTTCATTCCCCACTTACTTCTAAAAAGGACCCAAAGGGACTCCCAATAAGAACTGCCTATTAAATAACTGAAACTTTAGAAAGAGAGATGAAACTGTAGAAGAAAGGTAGGGAGAGACTTCCCTGGTAGTCCAGTGGTTAAGACTGTGCTTCCACTGCATGGGTTCAGTCCCTGGTTGGGGAACTAAGATCCTGCATGCCCCATGGCACAGCCACAGAAAAAAGAGAGAGAGAAAAGGAGGTGAAAGTTGTTTCCATTAAGAACTTGGGATGGAAATCATTTCAAACATTTATTAAACCCCATGTACTGGGTCCTGGGACTGCCACTAAAAATACAGAGCTGAGCCAAACACAGCCCCTGTCCTCAAGGAGCTCAAAATCTAGTGGCATTAGAATGATCCGTGAACTTGAACATTCAGTTTGGCTTTGAATTCTAGCAAAGACAGTAGGTGGAATGTGATTGGTTGTCTAGTACTCATCCAATGAATGGAGTTCCGTCTGTTCTTCAGAAGAGACAAGCTTTTTCAAAATGCTGAAGCATAATAATAAATTATCATTTTATTTCATATTCCTTGAGAGCTCACCATGTGCCAGTCACTGGACTAAGCACAATGTATTCATTATCCCATTGAGACCTCATGAATATCCCCATGATGTATGTGTATTGACCCCCCATTGTACAAATGGGAAAATTAAGGTGAGGTGAGATTACCATGTGAACTCATAGGTCCTGTAAGGATTAATATCTTTTTTTTTAATTGAAGTAGAGTTGTCTGTAGTGGAGTTTTTACAGATTCAGACTTGCCTTTCATAAAGTAATTGCATGCATCCCTCTGCCATTTCGGTTTTCCCTGTCATGCTATAGGAAGTGGCTATGAATACACTGTCTCTAAAGGCACTGACTGTGGCCATTGTGCTTTGGTATTGCCATTCGGGACCTACTGGTTCAGAAGATGCAATAAGTCTCCTCACATGGACCAATTACAAAAAAAAAAAAAACCCTCCCTTTGTAAAGCAGCAGCATGAGCTAGAACAGGCACTTTATTATCTGCCTCTGCCCACGGGGAAGTGGAGATGCTGGGGAGAGGATGATTGGCCTGGGAAACGGGAGGGCTTGGGAGCTACACTTTCAGGGTCAAAGAACTTCATGCCCACTCTCAGGATTGGCTTCCCAGGATGCTCTTGTCCTGGCTCCCCTCTATGCAGGGGTAGGCTCCTGGGGTTGGTCTCTCAGTGGGATCCCATTGGCAGCCTCTCCCCTCCCACCACAGCCGCAGGCCTATTGACTTCTGGGCACTCATTTCCCAGGGCCCTTTTCAGTCCCCGAGAACCACAAGTTCTTTTCACTTGAGAGTTTACAGAAGGGGCCGCACCAAGGAGAACAGATGTACTTTCCCTGTGGAGCGCTTTAATCTAGTGAATGGCACTCAGACAGGTAAAGGGTAATTTTCCTTCTATTCCTGCATCTTTCTCAAAGTTTCTAAGGTCAATTAAACCAGGACTCTGCAGGCTTCTCAGCTCCAAAGCAGAGGCAAAAGTCATTTCTTTCTTTATTCTTTGCATAAGTTGGAAGGTTCTTAGATAGAAAGTGATTTTTTTCTCATATCTCATCCCAGGAAACAATGCTCTCTTTTTAGTTAAGCTGAATACAAATCACATCACCCCAAATGGAGTCATTACAAGTCGTTAGTGATCAGAGTGTTATTCTTTTATTTTTATTGGCTACATATGGAACATCTTGTTAAAAAGCCAGTGTCTTCTGCCTGGGCCTCAAATTCCCTTTTCTCTCAGATAAACACACTTACAAGTGAGGGATGCCCAGCTTTCAAGAATGAGTGAGTTATGTGTGTTGAGAGCAGAGTGGGAAGGTGGGTATTTATCAAGCCTGTTCCCCTCTATTGAATCAAATAGCTCTCGTTCTCTCTTGTACTACTACTCTCTCTCCACACAGGTACACACATACGCACGTGCACGCTCACACACACGGAGATGCCTTTTCCTTTCTGAAACTTGTCTTCACTCTGAGTACATACTCACCTTCCTTCCTCACCCAATCCCACCCCACCTCACCCCACATTACTGCTCCTCTGATCACCAGTGCTCCTGGCCATCCTAACTCTGCCATTTCAAGGTTTTTGTGTAAAGAAACTGAGCTTTTATGGGTCACATATCCCCTCAGAAGATGTCAGCAGTGAACAGCATGCGCTCTGGAGCCAGATAACTATGAGTTGGAGCCAAGTATTTACTTAATTAACCATATGACCTTGAGCATGACATTGAACTCCTCTGAGCCTCAATTTCCTCAGTGAATCCTAAATACAATAGAACCAGGTCTTCCTTGCTGTAAACAATGCTGCAATGAACATCTGGGTGCATGTATCCTTTTAGATCATGGTTTCCCTGGGTATATGCCCAGGTGTGGGATTGCAGGATCATATGGTAGTTGTTTTCTTAGGAACCTCCATACTGTTCTCCATAGTGGCTGTACCAGTTTACATTCCCACCAAGAGTGTAGGAGAGTTCCCTTCTCTCCACACTCTCTCCAGCATTTACTGTTTGTGAATTTTTTGATGATGGCCATTCTGGCTGGCCATTCTCCATTCACTGTTCACCTGAAACTATCACAACATTGTTAATCAGCTATGCTGCTGCTGCTGCTGCTAAGTCGCTTCAGTCGTGTCCGACTCGGTGCAACCCCATAGACAGCAGCCCACCAGGCTCCCCTGTTCCTGGGATTCTCTAGGCAAGGACACTGGGGTGGGTTGCCATTTCCTGCTCCAGTGCATGAAAGTGAAAAGTAAAAGGGAAGTTGCTCAGTCATGTCCGATTCTGTGTGGCCCCATGGACTGCAGCCTACCAGGCTCCTCCTTCCGCGGGATTTTCCAGGCAGGAGTACTGGAGTGGGGTGCCATTGCCTTCTCCTTAATCAGTTATACCCCAATACAAAATGAAAAGTTAAAAAAACATACAACAGACTGTGTCCCATAGGATTGTTGTGTGAAGATTTGATGATACCTTACTGTAGTATTGATTTGCATCTCTCTAATAATTATCGATGTTAAACATCTTTTCATGTGTTTGTTGGCCATCTGTATATCTTCTTCGGAGGAATATCTGTTTAGGTCTTCTGCCCATTTTTGGAGTGGGTTGTTTGTTTTGATGCTGTTAAGCATCATGAGCTGAATATCCACCAATAGAGGAATTGGATAAAGATGTGGTACATATATACAATGGAATGTTACTTAGCCATTAAGAAGAATGAGATAATGCCATTTGCAGCAACATGAATGGACCTATAGATTGTTATGCTAAGTGAACTAAGTCAGAGAAGGAAAAATATCGTATTACATCTCATATGTGGAGTCTAAAAAGAAATGATACAAATGAACTTACAAAACAGAAAGAGACACACAGACTTAAAACTTAGGGTTTGAAGCAGGGAGATGGAGGGAAGATAGGAAGTTTGGGATCAACATGTACACACTGCTATATTTAGTATGGATAACCAACATGAATCTGTTGTACAGCACATGGAATGCTGCCTAGCATTATGTGGCAGCCTGGATGGGAGGGGAGTTTCGGGGAGAATGGATACCGATACATACATACTGCATATGTGTGGCTGAGTCCATTCACTGTTTACCTGAAACTGTCACAATGTTGTTTGTTAATCGGCTATACCCCAACACAAAATAAAAAGTTAAAAAAATACACAATAGACCCTACCCCATAGGATTGTTGTGTGAAGATTCAGTAAAGGCATATATTGATTATTAGCATAGGGCTCAGCTCATAGTAATCAATAAATCCTGGCTATTATCACCAAGTATATTGTGGTTTTAGCTGTTTTTTGTTATGTAGGATTTTGCATCATCCTGATTCTGTTTCTTTGTTACTCAGGACTCAGAATAAATTTCTCCATCACCAAGTTATTTGCTCTTTAAAATTGAGGTGAAATTCACATAGCATAAAATTCATTGTGTTCTAATATGCTTCTTCAGCTGCATTTAGTAAACTCACAACTTTGTCTAGTTCAAACTATTTTTATCACCCCAAAAGGAAACAGTACCACTAAGCAATCACTCCCCCTCCCCCACCTCCCCCAGCCAAATTATTTGTTTTTAAATAGATTTCTTTTGGATTTTAAGCCATTCCAGAAATCCGAGGCATTCAGGAAGGTGTGTTCTAGATAGTTAAGTATTTTCCAAAAATCAATCAGAAATGCATTGCTAAATAGAAGAAAGAGACTGTTAGCCTAGGAATGGCTTATCAGTGAGCAGAATGGACAATCAGAAGAGATAAACTCTCACTCTGGCCAACACAGACACTGTCTCTTTTATGCTTGTCTGTCCTACTTCACATGATTGTCTTTGTCTTGTGGCTGAAAGATAAAATGACCTTGAAGCTTTGAGTAGGGGGAGGGCTGGATTTTTAACCTCCTTGTCAACAAATTATGGGAAAGGCCAAGGAAGGAGGTGAGCAGGTCAGCTTCTTTGCATTGACTTTCCATAATGCCACATTCCAAGGGAGGAATTTTAGTCTTGAGAGACATGTTCCAGATAACCCTCAGGGGAAATGCAATCCTTTGAAGTCTCCAGTTGTTTCTGCAGCTGCTGATTTCTTCCTGCCCTCCTGGTTGGAGGGGCCCAGGTCATCAGCACTCAGGTGCAGCCTAACTACTTCTTCGCAGTAGGGCAGTTCGTAGACTTACTTCACTAGGCTATGTGAGGAGGGGAAAGGATGGATGAGTCAGCTGCAAAGAACAAAAGAGAGAAGCTCCAGTTGGCTCAAGAGTTAAGTAAGAAGTAGGGGAAAAGGACTAACACTTAAGAAGGTTCATTGGTGAAAATACTCGCCAATTTGGCAAATGTCCGTGAAGGCGTAATATCGTAGCCACTTTGTCTGGAGTGGTGTGGTCTCCTTGAGAAGGCTTCTCTTGCTTGTTGGAGACAAGCTTGGCAAGCTTCATGGCGTAGTCAACGCTCAGGCAGATTTCCTGCTTGTGTGGGGTTCAGGACTTCTAGTTAGGCCTTTTTGGTTGCTCTTTCGTTTTTAAAAATCTTTTTAAAAAGTTTTATTGCGATACAGTTGACATCTAACATTGTATACATTTAAGGGGTACAGCATAATGATTTGCTATATGTTTATACAGCAAAATGATCACAATAATAAGTTTAGTTAACATACATCACCTCACATAGTTACAGTTTTTTCCCTTGGGATGAGAAATTTTTAAGACCTACTCTCTCAGCAACTTTCAAATATGCATACAACATACTATTGTTAATTATAGTTATCACTCTGTATATTACATCCCAGGACTTATTATCTTGTAACAATTTATTCAAGTGTAGTTGACTTACAATATTATATTACTTTCAGTTGTACAACATAGTGATTTGATATTTTTATAGATTACACACCATGCAAAATTATTATAAGATATTGACTAATATTCCTCTGCTGTACATGACATCCCTGTGACTTATTTATTTTATACCTGGTAGTTTGTACCTCTTAATCCTCCTCACCTATTTCATTCCTCCCCCCACCCCTAGAACTTATTATCTTATAACTGGAATTTGTTACCTTTTGACCAGCTTTACCCATTCCCCGCCTCCCCTCTGCCTCTGTGCTATGTTGTGTCCTGTGCTTAGTCGGTCAGTCATGTCTGACTCTTTGCGACCCCATGGACTATAGCCTGCCAGGCTCCTCTGTCCATGTGGATTCTCCAGGCAAGAATACTGGAGTGGGTAGCCGTTCCCTTCTGCAGGGGATCTACCCAACCCAGGGATCAAACCCAGGTCTCTCACATTGCAGGCAGATTCTTTATCATCTGAGCCACCAAGGAAGTCCATGCTCTGTCTCTGGCAACCACAAATCTGATCTCTATTTCTATGAGCTTGTTTTTTTTTTTAGATTCCACATGTCAGTGAGAGTATACAGTATTTGTCTTTCTCTGTCTGAATTATTTCACCTAGCATAATACTCTGTGTCCATCCACATTGTCACAAATGGTAGGGTTTCCTTCTTCTTTACAGCTGAATAGTATTCCATTGTGTATATATATACCACATCTTCTTTATTCATTCATTCCATTCATCCATGGGCAAACAATTACCCATCTTTTATAAGAGCAACCTCTTCCTAGGAAACCATCTCCCTACCTTGGGCGACTTTGCCATAGTTTGTAAGACCAGAAAGGGAATAAGGAAGACTAACACATGTTGGCAACCTTGCTTTGATGGGTGGTCAAGGGGGTTTCTCCTATTAATTCTAAAATCAGATAGACACATAAGGGAGGTCTATAATTTAGCTTCCCTGTTGGCTCAGATGGTAAAGCGTCTGCAAAGCAGGAGACCCAGGTTTGATCCCTAGGTTGGGAAGATCCCCTGGAAAAGGAAATGGCAACCCAGTCCAGTACTCTTGCCTGGAAAATCCCATGGACAGAGGAGCCTGGTAGGCTATAGTCCATGGGGTCACAAGGAGTCGGACACAACTGAGCGACTTCATTTTCACTTTCATAATTTAAATGTGCTTCCTCTGTTGGGTCTTGCCCTGACTTGGTGATCCTCACACTTTAGCCTGCATTGGAATCACCCACGTTGTCCATGCAAAATTCAAATTCCTGGGCCCCACTCCTGCAGAATTAGAATCATGGTGAGGCCAGAGAAACAACTCTTGGGCAAGTAAATCCAAGTGATTCAGATGTGATTGGTCTTTGGACTGAACGTACTGAAACACTGCTCTCAGGAATCATATGGAGGGGAGATCAGAGTACTATTATAATAATAATCAGATTAGTCACAAAAGTTATATCAGAGTGTTACATTGAAAAGGAGCAACCCCAAAGGAGAACTTCACATTCATTTCTGTTTATGGCTGGTTCCTATTTTATTAATAGTTAGAGAGTTTTCAGTAAGTAGCCATATTTTTTATTGCAAATACATTAAGTGAAACTGTAAGACTAGTTTTTAACAGTTTGTTTTAACCTCAGCCATGAGATGAAATTTGAAAAATGTTGTTGAAGATTCATCTCTGCATTTTAATAAATAGAAATTTCTGAAGTTTTCATGCTCAAGGGTATTTTGTTTTCTCATGTTTGTTCATTTTGGGGAAGAAGATTCAGTGACTTTCACTGACTTAGTCCTTTCTGTTCCTTGAGGAAAGAGCTTAATAAATATCAGCTTGCATTCTGGAAATTGAATGATTTTTTTTTAATGTTGCTACAGTTAGATGGATTCCTATAAATGAGCCCCAAACAAAATTTTTAAATCTCTTTTAAAAGTCAAATATTTCAAACAAAAGGAAAAGTTTTTGAGCAGCCCATGTTTTATTTTGGAAATAAACACATGCCCCTGGCATGTGTTTGTCTCAAAAAGACTTTTGGAAATATTGTAAAAACACCAGCGCATTGCCTAAATCACCTCTTTCTAAAACTGGGCCTTCAGCTAACTTTTCACTTACGGAGGGGTGAATGGACGAGGGAGAGGCAGACAGAGACAGACACAGAGACAGAAATATACAGAGACAGAGAGAGTCTCCAGTGGACCAGCCTCAAGTTGGGGCCCCCTCCACCCCAATTTTACAGTCTGATCGCAGCCATACATGACCCAGCACCTGCCCAAGTGCCACAAACCATGCTTCCCTGCTCCGTGGCAAAGAGTGGCCCAGATATAAGTTTCCAGATGTGATTAAGTGATCCTCCCAGCCTGTCTTGATGCCAGAAATCAAAGTGACTCCATCCTTGAAGCTTGTTCTGGAATCCTCTAGCAACTCTCCAGAAAGCTCACCTCTCTGCTGGCTGCTTCTCAGAGAGGCTGGGTTTATACTGTGGGAAGTTCTTTGGCTGGTAACACATTTGAGGTGAGTTAAAACAACTTCCTCCCTCAGCCTCAGCTTCCTGTTCCTAAGGGTGAATTAGACAATTAGTCTCAAATAGCCCCAGCTGTTAGGGCTTCCCTCCCTGTGAAGTGGTTTTCCCCTTTGGTAATTTTGATTGCTTCTAATGAGGCTACCTGCTTTATCTTTAATAGAGGATGCTAGATTGCACATCTATAGCCTGACCATACCTTTAGCCCTAAGGATTTAAAGAGCTTTCTGAGATCCCTCTTGAGAGTCTTGGACCCAATGGCATTTTCCTTGTGGTTGAAAAAATTTTTTCCTGTTTTCCCCATAGAGCTGGCCTAGTTCTTCTGCTCTGGGGTACTCCATGTGTTTAGGGAAATGACTCTGGCTTTCAAAAGACACACACACACACACACACACACACACACACGGAATGGGAGAGCAAGATGGAGAGAAAGTGGAGAGTGAGAAAGAAAGCACAATCATAATCTTGTGTGAGAAAAAGGTTGTGAGAGCTGTGCGGGAGGAAGAGAGAGTGGGATAGAGGATGCTCAGGCAGGAGAACAGTCAGGAGTGTGAGCAATCTTTAAGACAAGAGTGCCTGCAGAGCAAGGAGGATGAGATGGGCCGGAAGCCACAGGCCCAGAAAATGGAGAGCAGGCAGAGCCCAAGAGAGGGGCCAAAGGGAGGAAAGAGATGGGGAGCATGCACTCCAGGGGAAAACGAATCAGCAAGAGATGTTAGCCTGTGGCTGATTAATAGCAAGAACAGAGTAGCCACTGCTCCCAATTTGGTCAGTAAGTGAGAGTGGAAGAGAAAATACTCAGGGCCCAGATGCAGTCCTGCTCCCCTGGACCCAAAGTGGAACTTTTGGGTCCTCCAGACATACATGCTTGGGCTCAACTTTATGCAACCACTTTAAAAACCTGGATCTCAATTGGAGCCACACATACACTGCTCCCCCTCAATTAATATTACTTGAAATTATAAAACAAATGTCATCATTAAACACAAAGGAGAGCATGAAAACTTTTGAGTATACTTTTTTTTAATGCCACCTTACACTCCACATGAATGTGAAAGTTGCTCAGTTGTGTTCAGCTCTTTGCAACCCCATGGACTATACAGTCCATGGGATTCTCCAGGCCAGAATACTGGAGTGGGTAGTCTTTTCCTTCTCCAGGGGATCTTCGCAACCCAGGGATCGAACCCGGGTCTCCTGAAGTGCAGGAGGATTCTTTACTAGTTGAGCCACAAAGGAAGCCCAAAGAAAGTGAAAGTCACGTCCAACTCTTTGTGACCCCATGGACTATACAGTCCACGGAATTCTCCAGGCCAGAATACTGGAGTGGGTAGCCTTTCCCTTCTCCAGGGAATCTTCCCAACCCAGGGATCGAACTCAGGTCTCCCGCATTGCAGGCAGATTCTTGACCAGCTGTGCTATAATGGAAGCCCTTCCTATCCACAGACCTGCAGTAATGGCTTAATTTAGTGATTCCCAAATATGAGACCTGGGATCACACTGGATATTTATCATGGATTCCTTCATGTTAAAATAGCAGGTTCCTCCATGTTGATTGCATAGTTATTTACAATAACTAAGATATGAAAGCAACCTAAATATCCATCAATAGATGAATGGATAAAGATATGGTACATACACACACACGCACACATCTATACACACAATGGAATACTACTCAGTCATAAAAAAGAATGAAAATTTTGTCATTTGCAGCAACATGAATGGACCTGGAGGGCATTATGCTAAGTGAATTAAGTCAGGCAGAGAAAGACAAACACTGCATGAGAAAACTTATATGTGGAATCTAAAAAATAAAACAAGCTAGTGAATAAAACAAAAAGGAAGCAGGCTTACAGATATAGAGAACACACAGGTGGTTACTTGTGGGGAGAAGGAAGTGGGGAGGTGCAATATGAGGGTGGGGGGAAAAAGGTTTATTATGAGATTATATGAAATCATGTGTGTGAAACCTTTGAAAACTGTAAAGCAGTATAGAATTTAAAAAATAAAATAAAATTATGTAAATGTTGAAAAACAAATAAAATGGCAGGTTCCTGCACCCTCTCCCAAAAAGTATGGTTTAGGAGGGCTGGGCTGAGGTCAGGTGATCTGTTGTTTTAATACACAACTCTGCTGAAGATGCCGATGCTCAGCCAGAGGTGAGCTTTAAATGGCACCTTTTCACTGGAAGAAATCACAAGTTCAGTCAATGACCTTAAGCCCGATTGCTGACTGCTTCCTATTAGGGCCCAATGTAAGGTGAAGTGAGCGAGATACTCAGGTATAAAACTTAAGGGGATGCCAAAAATCTCAGTAATCAGAATAAAAAATATTTTGGTGATACGTGTTAAAGAGTCAAAATGAATGCAGAGAAATTCAGGATGAACCAAATACGAAATTTGCACATAAAGACAGTCTACAACTCTGTCCTTAAACATGCCTGCCTCTGTTTCCTGCCCCCAATACTTATATTCCTTGTTCCAATTAAACTTTATTTACAAAAATAGGCAGACTGTGAGAGTTTGCAGATTTGATTTTTTAGAATATTGCAATAAAAGATGATTTATTCAACCAGCACTCATATCTTGGTTACTATACCGTTTTCCAATAAGAGTAACTGAGAGTTTTTGGAGAAATGACTGATTCTAGGAATGGGGCGAGAAATATACAAGATGAGCCTGGAGTATCCTGTAGCGCCAGAAAGTAAAGAAGTGCTAAAAAACAAACAAATCCCCAAAGCAAAACATTGAAAGGGGTATGGCACAGGAGTCAGTTAAAAGAGCTACCAATGACCAAAGCTGGAAAACTTAAAAAAAAATTATTTTATTAATTTATCAATTTTTGGGTCTGCTGAGTCTTCATTGCTTCAAGGGCTCTTCTCTAGTTGCAGCGAGTGCAGGCTACTCTTTAGTTGCAGTGTTAGGGCTTCTCTTGTTGTGGGGCACAGGCTCTAGGGTGCAAAGGCTCAGTAGTTGCAGCACATGAATTCAGTAGTTGTGGCTCCTGGGCTCTAGAACACAGGCTCAATAGTTGTGATGCACAGGCTGAGTTGCTCTGTGGCATGTGAAATCTTCCTGGATCAAGGACTGAACCAGTGTCCCCTGCACTGGCAGGTGGATTGTTAACCGCTGAGCCACCGGGGTGCCCCCAAAGCTGGAAAAGTTTGAGAAACAAAATAAATAAGATAGTATAGGGAATTCTCTGGCTGTCCAGTGGTTAGGACTCCATGGGTTTCACTGCTTAGGTCACAGCTTCAATCCCTGGTCAGGGAATTAAGATCCGACAGGCCATGCAGTGAAGGAAGAGAAAGCAACTTAAAAAAAAAAAAAGTAGTATTGGAGTATATATAACACAAAGTATATTATACGTATCAGAGTCCATATTGATACAAACAAATTATTAAATATGTGGGTGGGTGCATATGTGCGTGCTCAGTAGCTTCCTTCATGTCTGACTCTTTGCAACCCTAGAGACTGCAGCCTGCCAGGCTCCTCTGTCCATGGGGGTTCTCCAGGCAAGGATACTGGACTGGGTTCCCATGCCTTCCTCTAGGGGATCTTCCTGACACAGAGATTGAACCCGCATCTCCTGAGTCTGAAGAAACGAATCTCCCATGCAGGGTAATTCCAAATAATTTGTGTAAGTATGTTGCAGGAAGGGAGACCCTTTCCAGGGCCCGAAAGGAGGCTCTTGTTTAATGCTGAGAAATGAATTGTCTGAGGAGACACACAAGCTGACAAAGCAAGAGATTTTCTTGGGAAGGGGTGCCTGTAGGAGAGCAGAATTGTAAGGGAGCCCAGGAGAACTGCTCTACCACGTGGCTAGCAGTGTTGGGTTTTATGATGGGGTTAGTTTCTGCGTTGTCTCCGGCTGATCATTCTGACTCAGGTCCTTCCTGGTGGCACATGCATCCCTCAGCCAAGATGGATTTCAGTGAGAAGGATTCTGGGAAGTTGTTAGAACTTATAGAGTGATGTCTCCTTTTGACCTTTCATGAATTCTTGAGGTTGGTGGTGGCTTATTAGTTCCGTGTCCCTTGCCTGGACTTCATGTTGTAAAATAACTCACATGAATCATTACTATGGTGGCTGGCCAGGGTGGGCAGTTTCAGTCAATGTTTCACCTAAAAAATACACTGCCCTTAACTCTTCACTCCTTAAGTGTGAGCTATGAAATGTTACTTCCATCTGAAGAACACACTATAGAAAGAAAGGCAAAGGAGAGTAACCTTCCAGCGAAGGAAGTTTGCAAACCCTCAGTTAGGTGGGAAGGCCAGTGCATATAGTCATAAATCATGTGGATAGTACATATGGTACATACCCTTGCTATGGTGTGTTGACAGTGACACTTTACCTCTGTGGTCTTCCTCCCGTTAATCCATAGCCCTGGTCTAGGCATGAGAAAAACATCAAGAAAAGTCCACTAGGATGGTATCCCATACCTGATCAGTACTCTTGAAATTTGTCAAGGTCATCAAACACTAGGAAAGGCCGAGAAACTGTCATTGCTAAGGGGAGCCTAACGACATGGATAACTAAATGTAATGTGGTATGCTGGAACAGAAAAGAAGTGAAAGTTAAGGAAATCTGAATAAAGCAGAGACTTTAGTTCATAATAACATTAATTGTGACAAAGGTGCTTTATTAATCGAAAGCATTAATAATGGGGAAACTGAGTGTGGGGGAACTCTCTGTACTGTCTTTGTAATTTTCCGGTAAATATGAAACTGTTCTGAAACACAAACATGTGTTCTAGAAAGTATCGTGAGTACTGAGTGTTTTGACGCCACCTTAAATTTTACACCCAAGGTAAGTACTGTGCTTGCCTCACCTTGTCCTGCCCTGCTGCCTGAATTCGAAATACATTCCTAGCACTAGCTCCCTGGGACAGAACCATACACACTGTCCTCTTGGCCTACATTCTCTTTATTTGTGTATAAATAAAACCGTAGTACTCTTCCCTTCTCCGCCTCCCCCACCTCCGCCAGCTCCACAAGCTTCTCATGAGAGTAACCTGCATTCCACTCCCTGACTTCTGACAAGGAATATCTTTAGAAAAGCTTAGTGGGCACTTTCGAAGGTTGCAGCTTTCCAGCCCTGTGAGGAGGCCAGGCAGTGGTTGGAAGCCAAAGCCACAGAAACAGGGTATAATCCAAGAGAGTTCGCCCTTCCGTGCCCAGCCAGCCAGAGCTTTCCCTGCAGCTGCTTTATTTCTGCAGAGAAACACTGTTCTTCCAGAAAGAGAGAGGCCATCTTTGCTGCGTGCGTCCACCGCTCAGCCAGAGCTCTGGAAACCTGACCCTTTGTTCCTGAAGGTGACAAGAACAGAGTAGATTTCGTTCTTCCTGTTACTTCCTCTTTTCCTTCTTTTCACATCAGTACTGACAAGAGAAGACAAATATCCATTTAAGGCATAATGTCACAGGCACAGACCTCTCCCCTACCCTGCCTTCTCCCCCCATTCTGACCTCCACCCTGGTTTAAGGTAGAGAAACTGCTTTCATTTTATTCCCTCAGGTGAAACCTCATCAATGAAAGCACAGTGTTGAGCCAACTCTAGCTCTTCCGGTTTCTGCCTTGACTCTGGTGGAAAGATTTGTTTTGAGGGGAATTGGGATCTGGGAGGAGATGGCACAGACACTAGCTCGGAGCATACCATCTCATCTCTGATGGGCATCTCTGTAAGAAGATCCTTCAAAGCCAGGTGGTGTGATTCCCATTGGAATAAGTGACTGAATCTGCTGTCTGTTCTTTAACAGCCCTGCCACTTGGGGGTTAGCAGGAGGAAGTTCTAGAAAATGAATGCCAGAGACTCCATCCGGTTTCATGTATACGAGCATTGGCTCCGGCTTCAAACAGGCTTGGGTATGAATCTGAGTGCGAGAATTTCTTCTCTGTGTGATCTGGGCAAGTTACCTAGCCCCACAGAACCTGCGTTTCTTCCTGTGGGAGATGCTGGAGAGTTGCTCTGAGTTTGGGACGGGTGTGGGGGACACTTCCACTAGAGTGCAGACCCTGGAATTCCTCTGGAGACGTGCTGCAGGAGGCCTGCCAGTTCTGTGGGAGTGTTTCCTTCTTGCTGATTGATTAATCAGTGAGAAATGGTTTAGGAACCAAAGATTCTCCCTTGGGAGAATCCTGGAAGAGATAGCATGGAAAATAATGGTATCCCTAGGTGGGCTCCCACGGGACCAAGCTTTTCAGTTCTTCCTTTCCAGGCCCACAAAAAGGAGGAAGGGCTCCTTGGTGAGGAGGGGTTTCTAGCAGAGAGCAGCTGGGGAGGGGGCTTACCCCTCCTTCCTCCCAGGTTTTGTCAGTGCTGCATTTTGAATTCCTGCATTTGAAATGTGTGATGACCCCTGTCTGAGGTTTGTACTCAGGTCTCTGGGAGCCAGGAGCAGCCCTGAGAGTGGGCAGCATCAGGCATCTGCCTTCCCAGGTGCAGTCCTGAGAATGTGCTGATGGAGTTGAGTTTTAATAACAATCACAAGTCTGGAGGCCTACTCCTTACTTATTTTTGATTGTGCAGCTGAAGAGTAGATGACCTCATTGAAAAGCAGAGGATGCAGAGTGCAGGGGGATGGGGAAGGGGAGGGCAGCGGGGAGGAATAGAAGCAGCTGTTGCCACAGGAAACACTCCCCCCCACCCCTTGTGGGGCACACTGCTCCTCAGAGTTCTTTGGGGGAGGAGTGGATCCAGAATGGCAGCTGTCCTCTCCCTAGATCTGTCTTTGTGTACCCACAGGTTGGGCTGAGCTGTGGGTGACTAGACTGTGGATTAAGAAACCATGTAGAGCGTTTCCAAAACAAATCCTTGGCTTGTAAAATCTCCATCTGGCTTGCTCTACAAGGACCCAAGGACCTGCGATTTGGTGTTTGTGGCTTATTATTAATATATACACTCAGCTTTCATTGAATCAGAATTCACAAGATAGGTATTCACCATTCAAGCCCATGGGTGAACACTTAAACCAAAGCCTTGATTGGTGAATGGTGCAATTTTAGATTCCAGCTGCAGGTTGGGGTGGGAAGGGGGTGAGAAGCTGGAGACAGGGGAATTTTCCTGGATACTTGTTAAATCCCCGTATTTTGAGAGCTCCCTTCCCGTCTGCAATGTTATGCCTGTTTGTGCAACTACGCATATACATCCAAGTTGTTCTACCTCAATTCTCAGACCCTTGTCCCATCACACCATAGAAATCAAGTACTGGAGTCAAAGAAACCCCAAACAGATGTCTGTAGATAAAAACAAAGCTAGCAGCCCTACTGTTCAGCCCACATATTGTTGTAGTTTTAAAAATAGGTAGTTGTGGCTTTTGGTTTACTTGCTCACTCTTTACTCCGATTCCTGTTGGTTTGATACCGACCGGGCAAGGTGGCTTGCAGGCTTTCCGTGGCTCTCTTTTGTCAGTTGGCACCCTTCCTTTCTAAAAAACAAAACAGAACACCTCCTCCAGAAATTCAAGTCCATCCACATCTATTGATCATGTCTGGGTTCAGAAGAGGGTATGACAAGTGCACATGCGCAAATTGGACCTTGAGCAGTCTGGAGCTAAGGCCCGGGCCCCCAGATTGTGGGGGAAGGCTTGCTGGGAGGAGGCTGTTGCCGCCTGGTGTTTCACAGGAAAGTTCAAGAAGGGAGCTGGCAAGTGTGCCCTCCAAAGTCCCCCACCCTGGTTAATTGGCTCTGTTTCTGAAACACACTGACCGGTATCCGAATGGGCCCAGCTCGTGTTCAGGGCTGCGTGTTGAAACTTCATTAGCTCTTTTCAAAGCCCTTTTCCTATTTTTATAGAGGTTCCTCTTCACATTGCCAGTTTCCTTGAAAGGTTTGTCAGCTGCTCCTGATAGAATCACTTCAAATTAAAATGCTTCGTTCCAGGGGATATTTTATTTACAGCCAAGCAACTGTAACTAGTGGCATGCCTCCCCCTAGGCTGCAGTGACTATAGATCTTTGATAGTGCTGGACGGCTCTGCCAAGGGTTCCAATTTGCTTTTATACAAGTGAATCGCCCAATTCAAAATAAATGTACCAGGCTGCCTTGCTCTTTTCCCCATCCCCCGACCCTCCCCCCACCATGCAATTCCCCACAGGCATGTAGCCTGCAGTTCAGAGCCGTCCATCAGCTGTCTGCCTCACACACAGAGGTCGTGTGGGTCCCCCTGAACTAAATAGTACTTGAGCTTGATTGCAAAACATCTGGTGAGTAAAGTTACAGAAACAGTTGTTTCTCCATCAGTCTCATGTGGCTAGAAGATGTACCTTACCAAAACCCTAAAATCAAGCGTGTGTGTGGTGCCACGTTTCATGTGGAGACCCATCAAATTTTGTTGCTGTAAAGGACTGCTTTATGACGTCACCGCTGAAGGCTACGTTTACCAACCCCCACCCCAATTTGGTTCAAGTTCTGAAACTTTTCCTGGGCTGAGCTCAGGGTTTAAGTGAAGCTCACCGTCTCTCAGGAGCGACAGTCAGGTCACCAGCTGGCTCTCACGTCATGGAATAAGTACCCCGATAGAGGCAAGAACATGATGAGCCAGGAGAATCCACAGGAAGGAAGGATTACTTCTTCCTGGGAGGGGACAGAGTCAGCAGAGGCTGCTCGGAGGAGGTGATATTTGAGCTGGCTCAGTTGCGGAAGCTATTCCAAATAGGGAGAAGTGTGTGATTAAAGGCATGTACGCATTTGATGTATTGGGGGCAACTTAGTTGAGAGATGAGAGGCTTCCCACGGTCGGTGGTTTTCCAGGGAATGAACTCAGTTGAGAGCTCCTGGCTTCTTCCCTTAGGACTGTGATCCCTTAGGACTCAGCCCCATCCTGGTCAGCGTTTGTAGATGCACAAGTGTGTGTAACTGTGGACGACCCCACCTGGAGTGCCCAAGATTGATGTGTAGCCATCTACCTCCCCTTAAATGGTGCCAAGGAGGGCAGCTTTGTGGGAGAGAGAAGTTAAGTCTGAGATTTATTTTGGTCCCATTACCAGCAGCCCTTTCCTGAGTGAGGCTTAACAGGAGGCCAACCCCTAACAAACTCCTGAGTATCACCGAAGTGTTCAGGGTTGGCATGAAAAGCCAAAGAAGATGAAAAGAAAGAAAGGAATCAAAGGATCCTTCAAAAGAAAAGAGGCAGACAGTAATGGCTATAGGATTTGGAATCGCTTTTCTCTGATTGACAGGTGGGAATTGCAGCTTAGCTATGGTGCAGGGTAGTTCCCTTTTAATGCTATTATTGATACGAGACTCCCTGTTCCCACAGAGAGAGCAATGTTGGGGAAGAAAAGAAATATCTGATGTCTGATGCCTGGGCATGCTGACTGCCCATACACTGTGGCAGAGAAGCAGCAGCTTTATTTTGAAAAAAAAAAAAATGTCAACCTTTTTTTTTCAACAGGAGAAAAATAAGGTAGGGCTTTTGTCACTAATGGCTAGCCTTTCATGTGGCTTTATTTTCCGAATCTTGCAAGCCTGCTGTTGCTTTCCAAAGAGATGACAGAAGCCACTGTGCTGACTGGGTTATTCTTTTTGCCCCATGTCTGTCTAACCTTATCCAAGCAGAGAGTCAGAAAGCATGAGAACTGGAAAGGGCTTGGAGAGCACTGAGCCCAACCCCTCCTGTAACAAGAGAAAAATTAAAGCCCAGAGGCTGGAAGGGACTGGCTTGTGGTCATGTGGCTCACAGAGGCACAGCTGGAATAGAACTCAGGCTTCTTTCTCTAGTCTTCTTTGCATCAACTACAGACTGCAATGCCTCTCCCAGAAGCAGGCAAGAGCAGCAGATGATTCTCAGGGAGGGGCCAGGGGACTGTTTGAATTGCTGCCAATAGAGAAAGGGATGGAGAAGAAAGAGGAACAGGCCTACTTGCTACTCCTCTCCCCCAGATAAGTGAACATGAAAGTGTTAGTCGCTCAGTCATATCTGACTCTTTGTGACCCCACGGACTATAGCCCACCAGGATCCTCTGTCCATGGGACTCTCCAGGCAAGAATTCTGGAGTGGGTTATCATTCCCTTCACCAGGAGATCTTCCCGACCCAGGAATGGAACCTGGGTTTCCTGCCATGTGAGCCATCAGGGAAGTCCTATATCTTTCTGGTCACATTTTCCTACCAGCAAGATCCCTACCTACTTCATATGCCTTGTAAGTAGAGAATCAATGAACTTTCTCAGCTTCAGAGGAGATTTATGTGGGCAATATCTTATCATTGACCTAAGCCCCCTTTTGGCAGAGGTTTTACCCTGCAGTGGCCACAGGGAGGAAGGGGTCTGTCTAGTTTACACATCACCTCCTCCAGGAAGCATTCCCTGATTTCCCAAACTGAGCTGCACAACCCCTCCCCACCTTCACTCTTTTCACACCAGATGCATGTCTTTGATTACACATCTGCCTCCCTGGCTGGACTTCGAGCTCCTTGGAGACAGGGACCATGTCCTCTCCATTTCCTGGGCACAGGGTCTGGCCCAAAGTGGACAATAAATGTTTCTTGAACAACTGAGGACTCAAATGTAACAAAGGTTGACTCTTGTTTCCTTAGCAAATTAAAAAAAAAAAAAAAAAACACTCCACGGGGGAGAGAATGAGAAATCCAAGTGAGTTCTTTGTTCGCCGCTGGACGTGATAATTCCTGGGACTCTGCAAGCCCCAGTCCTGCATAGCCCTTCTCTGTGGTGGTGTGTCTGCCAGGCACACACCAGTATGATCCTCTAGTGTGTTTCATTTCAGGTGCTTGTTATCTTTTTTTTCAGGATGGAGGTTGTTGAGTAGATTTTGGTTATACTAGAAGGCATGGCTGAATTTTATCATCCTTCATGAAACATCACGGGAGAGAGGCATCTTCCCAGGCAGGGGTGAGTGGAGCATGAGGAGGCTAGAGCTTCAGGTCAAAATATTTTTTGCCTCTTAACTAAATGGTTTGGTGTTGGTTCTCTCACCTTCTAGTGAGTTCTACAGATTTGCATTTAATGGTATTCCTATTCTTAAAAGCCATACACCTGCAGAATCCTGGGTCATGGAGGCAGTGTTTTTGGCTTAGATGCATTTGCTCCAGGAAAAAGGGCAAAGCCTCTTCTTTTTGCACCATGGCCAAAGCTGGAGCAGGATAGGCAGCCGATGATGAACAAGAGACAGATTCTTCCTGGTCTGTGTCTGTCATTCTCAACATTTATTGTACATTCAAAACCTTTTATCAAAAATCCATAATTCATGTTAAGACTCTAGGGAAGAAAAACTGATACAAGATTAATAGGAAAATACCCTCAGGCCCCCCACCCACCCCAGACCAATTGCATCAGAAGCTCATGGGTCAGGCTTGGGCATCAGTATTTGACAAACTCTCCAAATGATTCAACCAGATATGAAAACCACTGGCCCAAGTAGAAGGTGGTCATGTGTTCACCCCTTCTTCTTATTTACTTTCTGCGTGTGTGCATGCATAGTGACTTCAGTCATGTCTGACTCCAGTTACTTTCTAAAAAAAGAGGCAATCCTTTAAACCAGAACTCTCAGGATTTCCCTGTCCAAGTCTGTGAAGGTCTGAGAGACTACAGAGAGCAGTAACTCTGCTCTCACCCAAGCTGTGTCTGAGTGGACATAAACACTTGGGTGAGGGTTCAGAGTATGTGAGTGACACAGTTCTCTTCTTGCCTTGGCTTATGAATCCACGAGGCACTGATGATTTTGCCTTTGACTTCACTGGTTCATCATAACCCCTGAATCTGCCTTACAGATGACAGAATTTCACATGGACTTTAAAATATTGCTTCCAAAGTACACTTGAGGCAAATTTTAAGTCATTTTCAACTATAAATCTGTATTTGTTGCCTGCGTTCCCTTCTATCCTGTCTTTCATCTGAAATTGTGGTGAGCACATGGTAGAAGCAGATCTCTGACTTTGGGGCTTTTGAGGTTTGGGGTTCACAGAGAGAGCGCTCTTGGTGGGAGGCTGTTTTGACATAGCCCTGACAGGCTGTTTTGACATAGCCTGTCAATGTATTCTGTGCAAACAGGTCAATGGAGTGAAAAAACAATCCAGCCAACTGAGTGGCAGACTCATAGATTATTTGATTGACTGGGTTGGTGGAGTCACTCAGGAAGGCTGCAGCATAGCACTGTAGCCTGAGAGGCCAGACAACCTGCCAATACTGAGAGCATCTGCTTAGCATGCATTGGAGCCCACTTGGCTCAAGCCATTAAAACCAGAAAGGAGTAAAGACATCAAGTGCCCTGGGGCACTATGAGGACTGATATATCTTTTCCCTCATTAGATAGCAGCCCTTCGAATCTCTGGCCTACGCTACTCATGACCTCCACGTTTCCTCTTGAGCGAGTTGAGAGGAAAGCTCAACTCTGGCATTAGACCCTGCAGCTTCTTAGCTGTGTGATATTGAACGAGTGACTTGACCTATCTGTGCCTCGCTTGCCTTGTTTATCCATATTACATACTTCATGGGGTTGTTGGGAGGGCACTATGTAACTAGGCATGAAAATGCTTAGAAAAATTCTTCATGTGTATATATAAAAAACATTGAATATAGTAGCTCTGATGATTCTTATGATAAATAACGCTGCAGTGAGTAGAGTGGATAGGACACAGGCTTTGGTGTCAGATGGCCTGGGTTTGAATTCTGACTCTACCATTTCCTGACTCAGTGACTTGAACAAGTAGGTGACTTGAGCAAGTAGGTTAAAATCTCTGGGTGTGCACCACGTTCCTCATCCTCTGTCATAGCTGAAGAGTGACTTGATGTAGCATGTAGCACTGTGCCTGGGATATGAGTGGTCCATAAATTATGGCTATTATGAATATCAGTCACCATCATCATCCTGATGGTTGCTAGGAAACTGCCCTAGTTCCTCAGCCCCTCCTCAGTATGACACCTTCTCTTTACTCTTTGCCATTCCCATCCCTTTCATTCAGTTGTGCTTCAGCTCGTCATTTTCTTCCACAGGAAGTGTGGGATACAAGATGGATCCCCAATTTTTGCTGCTATGGAGCATGCTGCTCCATGCCTCCTTCTGTTTGCCTATCAGTGACCATCCTGAGATCCTGTTGTAGGGGTCATGTGAAACCAGGTCTCCCCAACTTCTGCCTAACTGATGTTCTAAACCTCGACTGGCAGCTTTACCTTAATCCTTGTCCAGTAGCACGTGGGGTTTGGCCCATGAGTCCAGCCAGTCACCAGCTCTTGGTCATCTACTTTCCTGATTATTTTGGTTGGGTATTTTTGGAGGCGTTGTGTGCTGATGTTTATTTTGGCAGGTTTGGGTCTGGCAGAGGCCAACTGTGGTGCTACTCACATCACCATCTTCCCCATGACTCTCTTTGTGCTTCTGTAAATCTTGAATTGACACACCTACTTTGTGCTTGGCTTTGCTGAGAACCCTGACTGCTGCATCTACACATTCAAACAGGCATCTATCTGAAATATTTCCATTGTGCCTAGACAGGCCTCAAAGGGGTCACCCTGTACCCTTAAGCCTTTTAAGTGGTGAGGAACATGAGAAATGTGTGTAACTTTAAATATAGACCTGGGCTCCATAAAATCAGGAAAATTATTTAGTGCCATGGAAAACCAGATGTTCATGCATGACTTTTGAATAACCATGTAATCATTTCCTTAAGTTGATGTGTAAAAAAGTGAGGGTCAAGCTTTGGATGAACGGAAGCACAAACAAAACCCGTATTTGCAGCTGTTGTTGGGAGAAACGTTGGTGGGTTACTTCAGGCTAGCCGATGATACTCCACAGTGGCTTACCCAGACTGGGAGAAATCCTTGTTTGGCCTTTACGCCATGGGCTCAGTGAAGGACCAGCCATGTGGGAGCCTGCCTAGTGGGCAGGACATAGTGAGAGGAGGCCTTCTTGATAGCCTTGGAATCTGGACCCTATTTCTTTCTATGCAACTGTGGACAAGCCATTGCCTGTCTCTTGGTCTGTTTCCAGGGAGGTTTGGCTTCAGATTTGACCTTTGACTATTTTTGTGACTTTGAGAGAAACAGCTGAATCCATGCATGAACTTCTGCCTCAGCCTTACGTCTTAAAAAAACAAACCCAAACTACCTTGTAAGCAAATGCACATGATTTGAAACAGGGGATTCCACGTGTGGACTGTGTCCTGTGCTTGCTTTTCTTGAGATCTGCCTGGTTCCACGTGCTAGTTGACCACACAAGACCATTCCATTTTCGTATTGGATGTACAAGTCCTTTCTCTTGACTGTGCTCTATGAAGACTGGTGAAAACTTTTCCTATAATACTACCACTACGAATAGCACCTACCAAAGGCTGTGTGCTGTATGTCAGGCCCTTTGCTGTGTACCTTATGTACACTTCCTCTATTAATATTTATAACATCCTATGGAATAGGTCTTATATTATTATCCTCATTTACCAAGATGAGGGATGACTTGTGTAAGGTAAAACACAGCTAGTAAGTTTTGGGGCCCATATTAAGACCTAGGACTGTCTGATCCAAATACAGGGATCTTAGTAACTGTTGTTATCTCTTGCTTTTTGCATCTCTGGGTGGAACAGTTACATCATCATCATTATCATCATCACAGTAGTAGTTTGCCTTGGATGCTATGAAGTAGATACGGCTATCCTGCATTTTCTAACAAAAAACACATAGGCTTAGAGAGATATGGTCACTTGTTCAAGATCTCACATTCGTAAGCTTTCAAGCTGACATGATTCCAAGGATGATCTGCCTCTGGGGTTAGAACAAGCCTTGAAGGACCTTATGAGTTTGCTTTTCATTCTCTGCTCCCAGGAACTTTGCCCTCAGCTTTCCTGTACAGTCTCATCAGCACTGCCAACCAGGCTGGGGCAATTCTGAGTCCCTACAACCTCGCTAGAGCCTCTGAGCAACCTGTGGTCCTTACTGACAAAGTAGGTAATTTTTCCTTTTCGGCACAAAGAAGTAAATCAAATGACACACAAAATACAGCAGCAGAAAAGAAGGAACAAAGTAGGAAGAAGTGCATTCCCTCTTCTCTGCCCCTTCAGCCAATGTCCACAAAGTCACATTGTCTATCAAAGCAAAACCCTTGTTTTCCATCCCCTTGCACACCAGAGAGCCGTGTTCCCAGCAGTGTTTAAAGGCTGCCTGTATTTAACTGTCAGCTGCCTTGATGTGCCTGATTCTCAGTTTCAGCAGCTGCTTCCTCAGTTTCCCTAACCTTGGGAACCCGTAGCTTTTTGCCTAACCAGTGGAGGATTGCCATCAAGTGGGCATACTGGGAACTGCATGGCTTAAAAAAAAAGTCTTGTATTTTTTTTCCCTTTCTAAAGGCAAACTCCATCCATTCCTCAATCCTAGTTAAGGGATTAACCATGCCCTTTCTTCCTTTTTTTTTTTTTTTCTTAGTCTTTTGTCAGTTTCGCTGCTCATTAGCTCTTATACAAGAAACAGAACAGGAGAAGTAAACGCAGGGAAACACAAATCACTGACGGATTTCAGTATACCCCCTCGTCTCTGCCCCCTACCACCAGCCCCCACGCCACCCCCGCTATTGTGAATGGTTTGTTGGGAAGAGTACCTCTAGGAGTTTTTGATGGGGTTGGGCTCATTCAAAACACCCCTGTTCTCCTTTCGTATTGATGACTCAGAACTGATTACCTCTGCAGAGGGGTGTGATTGTAGGTTCTACAGGGAGCTAATACAAAAGACAATTCACAACGGTTTATGTACAAATAGCTAATAAACAAAAGACAAAAAATCCACTTCTCTAGTAACCAATGAAATGTAAATTAAAACTAAGAATGGAAATTACTTGTACATATAAAATTGGCTGAGAAGTTTTAAAATCAAAACTCCCAGGATTGGAGAGGATGCAGTGGAATGGTTGTTTTGATACAGTGCTGGTAAAGAGTCATAAGTTACTCACAGCCTTTCTGGAGAACACATTGGCAGTGTGAGCAAGAGAATTAAAAATGTGTATATGCTTTGACTTTACAGCTTTGCTACTAGAAATTTCACTGAAAGAAATAATCAGATACAAATGTTTATGTATAAGGATCTTTATTGAAGCATTACCTAGAAACAAAACTGCAGGACTCTGAATGTCTAAAATGTCTTAGTTAAATCTAAAGTATCATCATAGACTAGAATATTACTTAGCTATTTGTCAAAAACCATGTTCTTAGGGAATAGTCAAGGATTTAAGGTTAAGGAAATTGTTTATGGTATAAAAATATATTTTAAATAAATCCTTTCAAAATACATAATCATATCCCATTTTGTAAAACATCCCAATTTTGAAAAACATTAAAATGTATAGAAAAATTACTGGATGTAAATATGCCATGTAAATAGCGATCATTTCTAAGATGGGATTATTGGTGGTTTTTTTCCTTTTTCATACTTTTTTTCATTAACCAAGTTTTCTCTAAAGCGTATTATTGATTTTATAATCAGAAAAAAACTAGTAAAAAAAACTTAAAAAAATAAAGAAGCTTGAAGAATGACAGTTCAACTCAAATACATGGTCACTGCTAAGAAAATTGTGAAAAGCCTGTACATTCCCAGCTCACAGAATTAGTGCTTAAAAGGATCTTCGCTATATCTAGTGTCAACCCCACAAATGCCACTGCAATCCCCTTTGTGATTTCCTGGCACCCATGTCAGGCAGCCTATCCTTAAACACTGTGCTTAAGGAACTCACTCACTGCCTCTGGCAGCTGCCTCTTCAAAGTATAATAATAGCGATAATCCCATCTTGTATCTAGTGATTTACAGTCTATAAAGCTTTTAAAACTACCATTTTGTCTTACAACCCTGGGAGGCAGGAAGGGCAAGTGCAATTATCAGCACTTTCCAGATGAGCATCCGGAGTTGAAGTGACTTCCAATGGTAAAGCGACTTGTTGTGTCACTGGTTAATTGCAAAGCCAAGACTAAAATCCAGGTGTCCTGACTCCCGGTCTGAGACTCCTTCCATCCCTCCCCAGTATCCAGTGTTCAGTTTCATAAAAGCATCTCAATCGCCAGCCCAGGATTGATGCTCGGGACTGGTGCAGCGAGATTTCCCGGGGGGGGGGGGGGAGGGGGGGGGGGAGGGGGATTCCGGAGGGGAAGCATATGTAAACCCATGGTGATGTCATGACAATGTATGGCAAAAACAAACAAACAAACAAAAAAAGCATCTCCTTTGCTTGAGCCTATGTTGGCCTTACTAGAGCTCAAACTCTTCCACAGTACCTTGTATATAGGGTCCTGGGTTCTAGAAGACATACTTGGATGTGAAGCTACGTGCGAACCAAGACACAAAGCAGGGCAAACAGCCAAAGAGCTCAGGGGAGAATGAGGAATCAGATGATCTCTGTTGCTGCAAATCCTAATGGTCTCCACTCAAGAACCTGCGACCATATTTATGATGCGTTGTTTTCATAAACTGCTGGTTGTTTAATAAGGCATAAAATAGCCAGTATATGATAGTTGTTTGCTCTACAAAATCATTTTTGCAACACAGCTTCAATGTCATAGCATTTACTGCATTTCGTTTAGTTTCCTAAGAGATGTGCCACAGTAGATTAACTGTTGATACCAAAGCGGAGAGGTTTCCTTCTTGCTGTCTGCAGTCTTGTTCCATTCTTTCCCCAGAGCTTTGCATCCTGCATTGGGAAAGCGTTTGTATACTTCCACTGCCAGGTCTGGTCACAGACCCATCTGGATTTGTCAACGTCAGGAAAAAGCAACAGGCAGAAAGACAACTTTCTTTGACCTGGGGAGGGTGTCTCTGAGTTAGGCAAATCAAACTGATATTCAGTCCATGATAGGTGAGCCCATCCATGGTTCCCATCCCATCTCCAGGGCTATCAGGAAGGGTGAACAAGACACACAGGAGGGGGACTTCCTGTGTTCAGTGGTTAAGAATCCTCCTTTCAACGCAGCTGCCGGCTCCATCCTTGGCTGGGAACTAAGATCCCACATACTGCGGGGCAACTAAGCCTGCAGTCTCTAGAGCCCATGCTCCGCTACGAGAGAAGCCTGCACACTGCAACGAAGACCCAGAACAAAAAACACACAGGAGTTATCAGTCTAACTGGGGAGGTAAGGGAAATGAGAAGGGAAGAAGCAGCCAGAAAAGGCAGTATACACTGACTCTTCAGCGTGCAGTGAGATTTCCCAGAGGGAGGTGACTCCCTGAGGGTGGCTTCTTCCTGTCAGAACTACCACACAGAAAACCTGCTGTGGCCTCAGTCTAAGGCTTATTGAGGAACAGATTCAGCTCGGTGGGTGGGAGAACAGGACAGGCGCTGGCTGAGGGAGCCCACATTGTGGGGTCCTAATCTGACCCCTGCTACCAGGAACTCAGTCTCTGAAGCTGGCTGGAGGCTGGCCAGCCCTTCCCGTGCCTAATCTGGCTGCCGCCACAGCTGCCACTTCCCGGCCCAGGGCAAGGCCTTCCCTCTACCCCAGGGCGACAGGGCTTGTTCCAGCCAGAGAAATGCCCCAACAGCTGTGCTGGCTGCTTCCGCTGCCGCTGTGGAATTGACCCGAGGGATTCAGCGAAATGATTCCGAGAAACAATGATTTGATTTAATTAGAAAATTAGTCAAACTGGTGTTTAGGCTGAATTTATAGTGGAAGATAGGCTCGCCGGGCCGAGCCCAGGCCAGAATTCCTGACCATCTCTCCCTCCCTTATGCTAAAGGTGGCAGGAGCTTGGAGTGAAAGGGTGAGCCTGTCAGAAAAATGGCAAAAAGAAAAAAAAGAGCCACATGCATGTTTGGGCACTGCCCAGTTGCTGAACTGTTGTCTCATTCCTCTATCCAGTGAGTTGTCAAGATAGCAGTGCCCGTCTGGAGAACACCAGACTCCATTCTCTAGCAGATGTTAGGGTCTATGAGGGGCCATGTGATTTACAAAGAAGCAACTCTCAGGCCCATACATGGATACAGAAGATAAGTTCTGGTGCCATATTTCACTGTTTTCCTCAGTTTGTCCAAGTTCCTGGAGCCCAGGTTATCTTAAGTCTAAGAGTATTTAAAAAAAAAAAAACAACGGAATTATGCATGCACGCAAGCCAAGTTGCGTCAATCGTGTCTGACTCTTTGCAACCCTGAGGACCATAGCCCACCAGGATCCTCTGTCCATGGGATTCTCCAGGCAAGAATACTGGAGTGGGTTGCCATGCCTTCCTCTGGGGGATCTTCCCGACCCAGGTATGGAACCTGTGTTTCCTGCATTGGCAGGCAGGTTTTCTACCACTAGTGCCACCTGGAAAGCCCTAGCTGAGTTACTCTACAATATATAAGTTACAGGTGTACAATATAGTAATTCACAATTTTTAAGGATTATACTCCAAAATACTGGCTGTATACCCTGTGCTGTACAATATCCCCTTGTAGCTTATTTATTTTATACATAGTAGTTTGGACCTCTTAGTCCTCTATCTTGTCCTTCCTCCCCTCCCCTCTCCCCACTGGTAACCACTAGTTTATTCTTTGTATCTGTGAGTCTGCTTTTTCTTGTTGTTTTATTAACTAGTTTATTCTATTTGTTAGATTCCATGTATAAGTGAGATCATGCAGTATTTGTCTTTCTCTGACTTATTTCACTTATGCCCTCCAAGTCTATGTTGCTTCGGATGGCAAAATTTCATTTTATTTAATGGCTGAATAGTATTTCATTCTATTTTTATGACGAATATTCCATTGCATCTTCTTATTCATTCATCTGTTGATGGACACTTGGGTTGCTTCCATACCCTGGCAATTGCAAATAGTGCTGCTCTGAGCAATGGGGTGCATGTATCTTTTCAAGTTAGTGTTTTTGGTTTCTTTGGATATATACCCAGGAGTGAAATTCATGGGTCATATGGTAGTTCTGTTTTTATATTTTTGATGAACTTCCATACTGTTTTCCACAGTGGCTATACCAGTTTGCATTCCCACCCACAGTGTACAAGGGTTCCCAGTTCTCCACACCTTCTCCAGCATTCGTCAGTTGGCAATTGCTTTACTGTGATGCCCCCAAGAGTCTTGTCTCCTACTCGTATTCTTATAAACTCAGCTATTTCCATCTTCTTTATCCTCTACCAATCTGGGTTCTCTTTGTTCCTTTCACAAAGAGGGAGTTTTTCTCTTTCAGGGAAGCCTTTCTTGGGCTTCCCTGGTAGCTCAGATGGTAAACTGTCTGCCTTCAATGCAGGAGACCCAGGTTAGACCCCTGGGTTTGGAAGATCCCCTGGAGAAGGAACTGGCAACCCACTCCAGTATTCTTGCCTGCCTGGAAAATCCCAGGCAGGAGCCTGGCAGGCTAGAGTCAATGGGGTTGCAAAGAGTCGGACACGGCTGAGCAACATTTTAAAGAAGGGCAGAGACATCCTTGGTGGTCCAGTGTTTAAGACTGTGCTTCCACTGCAGGGGGCGCTGGTTCAATCCCTAGTCAGGGAACTAAAATCCCACATGCTGCTCAATGCAGCCTAAAAATAAAAAAGAATTTTTTAAAAAGAAGGGCAAGGAGGTCTCTGTGTTTATCTAAGATAGTCTGACTCATTACCTGATCTCACTCTTCCATCTTAAGTGTGATCATTTTCATTTATATACTCAAGAATTCATTCTGTCACTGATCGTTATGGTGTGCTTATTTTGTGCCTAGGGTTAGGCTGAGCTGGGCGGTGTGGATGTGTAAGAACATGTTACACCATCAGTTTGGTAAGACGGGAGTTGGTTTGTGATGAACCCTACTGGAGTCAGTGCTACTGCATCGCCACCTCTGTTGAGAAACTGGGCAACTTACAGGATATCATTAGGACTACAATAAGCTACCTGTATTCAACACTATTGCAGAGGACTTGATTATAGACTAAGCAAAGAAGAACGGAGATGACTCCAAGGATGTTTAACCTAAAAAACAGAGCTTCAGTCTTCTTCATTTTCGTCTTTCACTTTCATCAAGAGGCTCTTCAGTTCCTCTTTGCTTTCTGCCATAGGGTGGTAGAAAGCATCTACCATATCTACCATATCTTTGTATCTGCATATCTGAGGTTATTGATATTTCTCCCAGCAATCTTGGTTCCAGCTTGTGCTTCATCCAGCCCAGCATTTCTCATGATATCCCCTGCATATAGGTTAAATAAGCAGGGTGACAATATACAGCCTTGACGTACTCTTTCCCAATTCGGAACCAGTCTGTTGTTCCATGTCCAGTTCTAACTGTTGCTTCGAATAAGCTAATAGAAGCTCTGTGCATGTATTTTCATTCCCATGATGAAATATTATACAGTGGATTTCACTTAGGAGACTAGGAATGGCAGGACTCATATTTACAGGGTTATTCTTAGGTCTTTGGATTAAATAGGGCAAACTTGGAGTCAGACTCTTGTCAATGATACTCCCATCGAATTCCCATCCCTTTACCCACTTTACAGAAAGGCAGACTGACACCATATATGACCTTTTACTATGGTCCCTGATTGCTCAGAACAGAGCGGAAGTGCTGCAGAACCCTCCTTTTAAGTGAATAGTGCTCAATCCTGAATTATCAGGAAAATCTGTGGAGCCCTTATTCTGCAGCTCCAACTGTTCTGTCTCTGTGTGTCCTCAGGCAAAGGCCAGCCGTACTCCACCTCCACTTAGAGCTCTCAAGAAATCGTAAATGTAGGCAGCCTTGGGAATAAGCTTCCTATCTCAACTCTGATGACTGGTGCCAAGAACTCCCCTCACACACTTTTGTTCCAGATTGCTTGTGTGCTGAGACCGTTACAACTTGTCTGCCCCTGAAAGCATGATTAATCACCTGAATTCCTTGTTGCAGACTGGATTCTGCCACTTCGTTGGTATCTCGCACACCTTTTCCTTTGGAACTTTCTGGATTCTTTACATGTTCTTAACACCAGCTTTGACCTTCTAGGTCCTTGACCTGTGACCCAAGAGGCTGCCTAATCGGTGTCTTGCTTATGGAGCCTACCGCCTACCCTGCTTTACTTCTGCCGCCCTGCTGAAATCCCCCTTCAGTGAGACAATGACCATTCTGGGCACGTACAAGCCTCCCTCCTGGGAAGCCGGAGCACCAAATGACAGCTGTGTATGAGGAGTGGCTCAGTTGACAGCTGATTCCAGACATTGACAAGATCTCATTATTTTTTGCTCTTGTGTTTACATCTTTCAAGTGTGTTAGAAAAATCAAGGAAACAATACAATTTAGTTTCCCAAATTGAAATGATAATGAAATTGCCTTTTTATTTATTTAGTTTTTGTCGTTCTCATCTTTTCTCAGGCCTCTTCGCACACACCCCAGTACCTTCCCACTCCATCTTCCTATCAGCTTTCTCTCTGGAAAAGCTCTACTTCATGATAGCTCTGCTGATCACTGATCACATGCTGTATCTTTCCAGGGCTTTCTGTCACTATCCTTTCTGTTTTTATGAATAGATGACACAGCTAATGATGGTATCCAGGCCTATACAGGTTTGGTTGAGAGGGCCAACATGGCTTATTGTTTTCATAAATATTGAGCTTTGGTTTGCAATTACTTTTGTCCCATTCCTATGCTTTTTAGGCATCCTGTTGCCTTTGGTTGTGAAGAAACAGCATGAGTCTGTGCAGTGTGATTTAGTCCAGTGGAAGAACACTGAGTGCCTACTACATCTGGGGCATCCTGAAAAGAGTGGAGCTTCACTCTTACCCCAGGAGCCCATGTGGGGAAGACATGTCCTAAGAGAGGGGAAAGGGCTGTGAAAGTTCACAGGCTTGTGACTTGTTTTCCCCACCTGTGACCATCTCACTTCAGCTTCCATTGTAAAGTCCTGACTCCTTAGGCTTGATTGTGAAAGTCACTCAGTCATGTCCGACTCTTTGCAGCCCCATGGACTATACAGTCCATGGAATTTTTTTGGCCAGAATACTGGAGTAGGTAGCTGTTCCCTTCTCCATGGTATCTTCCCAACCCAGGGATCGAACCCAGGTCTCTCCTGCATTACAGGCGGATTTTTTTTTTTACCAGCAGAGCTACTGGGGAAACTGACATTGTGCTCTTTTCTCTGTTTTTATTTCTTTGTTGCCAGTACCAGGCTCCTCTGTCCATGGAATTCTCCAGGCAAGAATATTGGAGTGGGTTGCCATTTCCTTCTCCAGGGGAACATCCTGACCCAGGGATCGAACCCAGGTCTCCTGCATTGCATGCAGACGCTTTACCGTCTGAACCACCAGGGAAACACACTCCATACCTTTACCTATGGTTTTTTCAGAGGCTCAGTCCTCTGTCTTTGCCTTTCTTTCTCTCTACATTCATGTCGAGACCTCACAGACTATGACTACCGTGAGGAAAACTTCAGTTCTCCAGCCCAGACCTGTCTCCTGAGTTCTAGTTCAAAGGTCTTGTGGACATTCCTGTAGGTGTGTGTTGCCAACCTTCTGACCTCAGGCAATTCCATCACCATCATCTCTCAGTCATCTGTGTATCAAATAAGTTGGCAACTTTTCTCGAATCTGTTGAAGATCCAAAAAATACAGAGTTGGCAGCAACCTTAGACATCATCTAGTATGAAGTATACATTTTCTCAGAGAGTTAGAGGGTCAGAAATAAGGTTGAGACTAACACCCAGATTCAAAGATCCCTAAGCTTTGACTTTTTAAACATCATACTACCCTAAAGCACTGATGAAGTTCATAGGCTCCAGAAACAAGGGACTGGGTTCAAATCTTTACCTAGTTATTTCATTTTCTAGCTTTGACCTTGGGAGCAGCTTAATCTCTTTATCTCATTTGTAAAATGGAAATAATTATACCTTATCTTAAAGCATTATTGTTAGAATTAAGTGAAAAAAAAATCACAGAGCACTGTTTAACACTGGCTTGAGTGTGTCATCTTGCTTCCAGTACTCTTCTCAAAGTTTCCATATTCTGTTACTCTTACCTAGTCTTCTTAATATGGAAACTTCAGACTCAAAAGTCTTTTCCTGCTCTGAATTCTATTACCCTAACCTTTTAAGGAATTCAAATCAAACCATAATTTCAACACATTTTGCAAAAGAGAGTTTCTGTAAATGTTAATACCTTGGATTAGAACAAAGAAAGGTAAAACAGAACCTATTAGTAAGTAAGTACTTATAGGGTAACTTTCAAAAGTTTGAGAGAGAAGTGAAAACCACTATATTCTAGACTTAGGTCATATCGGCAAGAGTTGGCTGATTGGTTTACTTCTGGGGATGGGGGTCATAGGATCATGCGATATATCCTAGTTAACAACGTGTTTATATTTTCATTTAATAAAATACCTTGGTCATATATTGTCAGTGAGAAATATCCCTTTTGACTCTGGTATATGTGTAGATTTGTTGTTGAGTCACTAAGTTGTGTCCAACTTTTTTGTGACCCCATGGACAGTAGCCCACCAGACTCCTCTGTCCATGGGATTTCCCGGGCGAGTAAACTGGAGTGGGTTGACATTTCCTTCTCCAGGGGATCTTTTTTTGGCTTCCCAGGTGGCTCAGTGGCAAAGAATCCACCTGCCAAAGCAAGAGACACAGGAGATGTGACTTTATTCCCTGTGTCAGGAAGATCCCATGGAGGAGGAAATGGTAACCCACTTCAGTATTCTTGCCTGGAAGATTCCATGGACAGAGGAGCCTGGCGGGCTACACCAAAGAGTTGGACATGATTGAGCAACTGAGCACATATGTGTAGATTTACTAGAGAAACCCTAAGAGACTGGAGAATGCAGGGCGAGAATAGAGTTCAGAAGCTAGTGGAGTGTCTAAAGGAGTGGGAACAATCTTGGAGCCTCTGAAAAAGGGCTGGAACAGCTGCCATCTTTCTGCATGTGGAGAGGACAGAGGGAAGAAAGCCAAAGGGAGGAACTTGGCTAAGAATCCATGAGTCTAATTTCCCTGCTGATTGCCTAACCTGAAAAACTTCAAACCTCAGAAACTGCTTTCTAAGATAGTATCTTTTAAAATCAGCTCCAGGGACAGCCTTTCTATGTCTGCTGCTGCTGCTGCTCAGTCGCTTCAGTGGTGTCTGACTCTGTGCGACCCCATAGACGGCAGCCCACCAGGCTCCTCCGTCCCTGGGATTCTCCAGGCAAGAACACTGGAGTGGGTTGCCATTTCCTTCTATGTCTAGTTACTTTCTATTGTTAGAGACCAAAGAACTTCAGAGATATCTGTATATAGATGAAGAAACTCAGGTCCACAGCACAGAGAGCTGATGTCCCTCCAATTGTTCAGTCCATCATGGAACATGCTAATGTGCGTGCCAAGTCAATTTAGTCATGTCTCTTTGCAACCCCATGGATTGTAGCCTGCCAGGCTCCTCTGTTCATGGGGATTCTCCAAGCAAGAATACTGGAGTGGGTAGCCGTTGCCTCCCCCAGGGATTCTTCCCAAGCCAGGGATCAAACCCCGGTCTCTTATGTCTCCTGCATTGCAGGCAGGTTCTTTACCACTCGAGCCACCTGGGAAGCCGTTATCATCATCATGGGACAGTGAGCATGATTTACCTGACTTTTGTGTGGAGAGGGCACAGATGAATCGTTCATATTATCATACACATACCTAAAGAAATTAAGACCTGTGTGCCGTTAAGACAAAGAACCAAAAGCTTGATTTTTTTTCTTCTTTAAAGGGTGAGCGTTGCAGGCCTACTTTGCTTGACCTTTTTAGCTTTGATAAAGGCAACCTTGATTTATGATGCATGAGCCTGGGTCTTTGAAACCGTTAAGAAGAGGTTTGTTCATTGAACATGCAAACAAATTACTTTCCAAGGGCTGAAATTTAAACTGACATTAAGCTCTGAGAACATCTGTATTTAATTATACATAAAGGCTAGAAAAGAATTTATAACCTTAAAATAGTAAAATTAAAAGAGAAGTCCCACCTAAGCAAATAATTTATTTCATTGCAACGCTACCCTTTAGTTTTGCCATCATTTGTCTATATTAGCTGTGCTGGCTTTACCAATATTTCCAGGGCAGCCCTGGAATATGAGCTTAGATTGGAAACCAGCAGTTAGAGCAGCTCTCAGGGCAGGCTGATACCATAGAGCCAGGGAGTGTGTTGGCTTCTAACAAAGTTTCCCCTTGGTGGGAAGAATACTAATGAAATATTGTGTTGGCCAAAATTTCGTTCAAGTTTTGTAAGATGTTATGGAAAAATGCAGACCTAACTTTTTGACCAAACTGATACAATCTGTAATAGTATATTTCTCTCAGGATGGGACTTCAGGGTCAAAATGTAGTGGAAGGAACACAGGCAAGAAAGCACAGAGATTTGGATTCTAAATCTCACGTAGGGCAGAATCTGACTCTTCTCCACTCTTGCCCCCAGCTTCCTTATCCAAAAGTGAAAGACTTGGATCCAATGATCAAGTTGGAAGAAAAGGGGGAGAATGTGAAATGAAAAGCATGAATCAAATATAAATGGCTTGATTATCTCTAAATGCCCCGACTGCCCCCCCCCACAGACATACTAGTGTGCCCACACTAGTTTTCCCCTCAGTTGAGCAGAGCCTGGAATTGTGAATAGCGCAGAGGGCTCAGTATCCAGAGTCTCATCCCAGCTGTAACTCTTTCCCTCTCTATCCTTCAGTTTCCCCATCTGTAAGTGAGGGAGTTGGCTTCTCATTGGCTTTTCATCTGGAGTGCGCATTAGCCATCCATCCCTGACTGATGAATGCAGAATTTCCCCTGCCACAGGGTCCCGAAGTCCTGGGTGTTTTAAATGGCTTCCCAGGTGATTCTGAGATGGACTTCTACATTGGCGTCTTGCCTAGCCAGTCCCTGTAGGCCCTCTCTGTCATTTTGGGAGATGAGTGAGAATTTTACCGAGATCCCTTTCAGCCACTGTGTGTCCCTTGGCTGCCACTCTTGTAGTACAAGGATTAGCCTAACGCTATATCCAGTTCGCTCCTTCCCAGCAGTCTTTTCAAAGGAATGGAAGTGTGCCTTGGGCAGATGGGCAGGAGGCACAAAGGCATCCTCTGTGGAGTCACCGCATGGCCAACTGCCAAGACCCTGCTCTTAAGTCCCAGTTGTTGCCCGTGTGAGGCTTTCTTGAACCACACAGGAACCAGATTAAATTAATTGATTCCTGGCTTTAAAAAAATTCCCTTCTCTGGTGGGATGCATGCTGCTTATCAAGATGTGCTCAGGAAGCTGGTGCCAGCTTGAATTCTTTGTATTAAGAAGGCCAGGGCTGGCTTGATTCAGAGGTGAATATGGTGGGGGAGGGGGTGGCAGGCAGCCCATTGCCTGCTTTTCTCTCCGTGTGGATTTAGCAAACATAGAGTATTCTGGGCCAAATGTGCTTGCCCAGTGGGAACAAGAAGGCACTGTGGGGTGGCTCAAGCTGGATATTACAGACTGCCTAGCATATTGCTGACACAGAAAGTTCAACCAGTTAGTGCTGCTATGGTTATTTTCATAGCAGCTCAGGCAGGGGAGAGAACCTGAATCCAGAACCAAGGGCAGGAGACCAGGATGTAACCCCAGCTGCTCTTGCCTTACAAATCCATAACCCTTGCCTTCCCTCATTTCCTGGTTTTTAAAGTAAGAGGGCTGGACTAATCAATTATTTTCAAACTTGAACCCTTGGGGTTCTGAAGACGTATCCAGAGGGCTTCCTCAAGGGGCATGGAATGTGGGGAGGAGGCTGAGCATGCAGAACTCAGACCTTCCAGCCCACACCCCAGAGCCCCCAGGCTTTGCACAACTCTCATTCACAACATAGTGCATGTCAACAGTTCTCAGACTTTTCCATATCAGGACTTTTTTACACTCAGTTACTAAGGCTCAAAGGAGGTTTTATTTGTATGACATATATCTATTGGTATTGACTGTATTAGAATTTAATACTGAACAATTTTCAAAAACATGTATTAACTCTAGTTCCGTTCAGTTCAGTCGCTCAGTCGTGTCTGACTATTTGTGACCCCATGGACTGAGTTTACTCAAACTCATGTCCATGGAGTCGGTGATGCCATCCAACCATCTCATCCTCTGTCGTCCCCTTCTCCTGCCTTCAATCTTTCCCAGAATCAGGGTCTTTTCAAATGAGTCAGTTCTTTGCATTCAGATGGCCAAGGTATTGGAGTTTCAGCTTCAGCTTCAGTCCTTCCAGTGAATAGTCAGGACTGATTTCCTTTAGGATGGACTGGTTGGATCTCCTTGCAGTCCAAGGGACTCTCAAGAGTCTTCTCCAACACCACAGTTCAAAAGCAACAATTCTTCAGCCCTCAGCTTTCTGTATAGTCCAACTCTCACATCCATACATGACTACTGGAAAAACCATAGCCTTGACTAGATGGACCTTTGTTGTTAAAGTAATGTCTCTGCTTTTTAATATGGTGTCTAGGTTGGTCATAACTTTTCTTCCAAGGAATAAACATCTTTTCATTTCATGGCTACAGTCACCATCTGTAGTGATTTTAGTATTATCTCTAAGAATATGTCTGTTACATATTAACATAAAATTTTTATGAGAATAAACTGTCTTCCAAAGCAAAACCAAATAATGACAATGTTTTATATTTTGTAAATCTCTTAGATATCTGGCTTTATAGAAGACAGGATCTCATATCAGCTTCTGCATTCCATTTCTCATGATATGTTACTTTGGTCAGAGGATATGACCAAATACAGCCATATGAGGATATGGCCTCATACAGCCATATATTTGTTAAAGGAGGACCCCAGGGACCCCAGAATGGGTCTTGAGGACTACCAGTGTCATCCTGCCACACGGAGAACTGCTGCTCTACACAAATGGTGTTCTGTGGAGGTGTACACTGCCCCTCCTAGGGCCAGTAAATGGCAGCTCTGCTCTCATCCCCTTTCCCTTCAACCCGCCCCCTCTTCAAATCAAAGTAGCTCAGTTTTTGTGTGTTTTATATACTGGAGTCATTGGGAGATTTTTGCTTGAAAAGAGGGCTGTGCTTCTAAAAGTATTTCAAATCCACCCACGTAAAATCTTAGGTTATTGAAGATCCAAGGATCTGATAGGTGATGGGGATCATTGAGATGCTTTCCCCAGGCTTCCTTTCCACCAAGAGAGCCTCTCGGTCTTTGAAGAGGGGTGTTTGGGATCGTGTCTCAACTCTTTCGGGATGGTGGCATGTGATCTTGGCAAGTGACAGTCTCAGCTCAGGAAAATGGCATTGTGTAGCTTGAAAGATTTAAGGCTGCTTCAGAGTGGAGCTCACCTGCGCAGTGCGTGATATAGGCTGGAGGAGGAGGGGATTCAACATTGGTCAAACTGTCTCATTACTACAGGGGAGAGACAAGCCATAAGGGCAGGTTTCCGTGATATACTTATATGCCATCATCTTTAGAGCTCAACATTCATCATTATTATTTATTTCCTAGGTATCTGTCAAATCTTTATTCCAAGGGACAGAAGCTGGTGCCAAATATCATGGGATCTAAGTGCCCTCACAATCCATTGATGCTTCTTCCAATTTCTTGTCTAATAGAGAAGGCCGTGCTGTTTTTTCCATGACTGTCAGAGTCATTATTGATTTCATGTCATTTATTTCATAAAATCACCTCCTGGGTTTTGCAGGATTTGGCTCTTATAGCTGAGAATCCACTCCTCCCACTTCTCTGGTGGGCAAGATGCTGTGAATTCTATTGATGTGGGTCAGGTGAATGGTTTCACAGCCTACCTGCATGCTTTCCCCTTTAGGTTGTGAGCATGTGCAGAGGCACTGCCAGAGCTGTGGGAGGACTCTCCTCTTTGTCCTCATTTGCTTTGTTTCTGCCACCAGCCTAAGCATTAATTAAGGGGCCCAGCGCCTATTGCCCAGCAATAGGGTCAATCATTTGGGCTAATTGGGTGTCTCCAATTTAATGGAACTCTTCTCTTGGAGTAAGAAATAAAACTGAATCTCTGGCAGAAATTGGAACCCTTGTAATTTGTTGGTGGGAATGTAAAATGGTGCAGCTGCTGTGGAAAAATGGTTTGGCAGTTCTTCAGAAAGTTAAACCTAGAATTACCATATGACCCAGCAATTCCATTACCAGGTATATACCCAAGAGAAATGAAAACATACATCAGCACATTGAAGAACTTGTACATGAATGTTGATGGCAGCATTAATCATGATAGTAGAAAGGGTTGGGGGAGAATGAATACATGTATATGTGTGGCTGAATCCCTTCACTGTTCACCTGAAACTATCACAACATTGTTAATCAGCTGTACCCCTACAAAAAATGCTTTTGGTATTAAAAAAGATTCAGATTGTGGTCTCTCAAAATTTTCAAAAAACAATTAAAAAGTTAAGGCAATCCAAATACTCATCAAAGGATGAATGAATAAACAAAATGTGATGCATCTATACAATGGAATATTGTTCAGCTGTAAAAAGGAATGAAGTGCTGATGCATGCTGTACCATGCCGCTGCTAAGTCGCTTCAGTCGTGTCCGACTCTGTGCAACCCCATAGATGGCAGCCCACCAGGCTCCCCCATCTCTGGGATTCTCCAGGCAAGAACACTGGAGTGGGGTGCCATTTTGCTACCAGGCTCCTCCATCCACGGGATTTTCCAGGCAAGAGTACTGGAGTGGGGTGCCATTGCCTTCTCCAGCTGTACCATGAGTGAACCTCAAAAACATTATGCTAAGTGAAAGAAACCATACTAAAAGGGCTATGTATTGTATGATTCCACTCATATGAATTATCCAGAATAGGCAGTTCCCTAGGGACAAAAAGCACGTTGGTAATTGCCAGGAGCTGAGGGGAGAAGGGGGAGGAAAGAATGACTACTGAATGGGTACAGGGTTTCCTTTGGGAACTAGAGACAGGTGGTGGTTGCACAAATGAATGTACTAAATTCTCCTGAATTGTATACTTCAAAATGGTTAATTTCATGTTTTGTGGATTTCATCTCAACTAAAAAATATGCCACCCAAATCCCTGGCTGCGGCCCTCTCTTGGTCTAGTTTGAATACTTGTGGAATCAAGAACCTCATCCTCCACCAGGATTCCACCCCCGTAGAAAATGAGTTTACCATAGCCTGTTGGTGCTTTTAGTGTTTATGTCCATTCAGCTACTACAGCTACGATTTATGATGCATGGTTTTCCTCACCACTGTCCTCACCATTTGCTCATTGAAGTCAGAGACAGTGTCTTGCTCATCCTTGCATTCCCAGCGTCTCAGCACATTCGTGGCACGTAGCAGACACTCAATAGATGTTTGTTGGTTGAATAATTGGTCGTTTTTGTTGTATCTTTGTATTCATCTCCATGATATACCCCCATGGTGCTAGTCATAGATGTTCCATAGCAGGTGGCAGGTACCCAGGACAGACTGTGGGTTTATCTAATGGGTAGGGATGACGTTGTTTAGATACACTTAACATATTTATTTACTTTGGATGGCCACACACTGGAATATTATTTGGCCATGAAAAGGAATGCAGTACTGTTACATGTTATAACATGGATGAACCTTGAAAACATTATGCTAAGTCAAAGAAGCCAGTGACAAAAGGCAATGTGTTGGATGATTCTATTTACTTGAAATGTCCAAAATAAGAAAATCCATAGAGACAGAAGGGGCTTCCCTGGTGGCTCAGTCAGTAAAGAATCTGCCTGCAATGCAATAGCCCGCCTGCAATGCAGGAGACCTGGGTTCGATCCCTGGGTCAGAAAGATCCCCTAGAGAAGGAAATGGCAACCCACTCCAGTATTCTTGCCTGGGAAATCCCATGGTCAGAGGAGCCTGGTAGGCTACATACAGTCTATGAGGTTGCAAGAGTCGGACACGACTTAGCAACTAAACCACCAACCACCATAGAGACAGAAAGTAGATCAGTGGTGGTCAGGCACGGTAAGGGTAGGGGGACATGGTGTGACAGTTACCATTTTTGAGGTAATGGAAAAGTTTTAAAACTGAGTGTAGTGATGATTCCACATATCCGTGACTATACTAACAACCACTGATTTGTACCCTTTAAAATAGGTGAATTATATGGTATGTGAATTAAATAAATAAATCTGTTAAAATCTAGATATAGGTCAGAAGAGTAAAGAATAACATTTGAATCAAAGGCAAATGTTCTGTTGTTTTGGGAAAACTCTCCTTCCCAAGCCTAAGATAACTCTCTCAATATATATTCAAAGGGTTTTTCTAGAGAAAAATTTCTTTACACTGGGCTTCCCTTCCAGAAGCAGCTCATGGGGGTTTCCAGATCTTTACCTACCTGATGAGGGGCTGAGCGCAGAGTAACTCAAAGCCAGAATGTGAAAGGCAACTCCCAATGGTTGGGCAGTTGGAGACTGGTCAGAATGTGTGCACTGGGAAACCACGATTTGGTTTCCACAAACCCAGCTGCCTGGTGATTTTTCTGCTGCCTGCAGGATTCCCACTGCCCACCTCCCTAACCCACATCAATCAGGACGAATGAGCAAGTAGCCTGATGATGTGCCAGTTGGGCAATTAGCGATTCAGCAAGTCCAGCTTCAAATAAGCGGTTCCAAATTCTTCCTCTGACTCTTGGGGACTGTCCACTTCAGGAAGAGACACTGATCTGCTGCTGTGGGGCTACCATTGTGGGACTGAGGTGGGACTCCTTGAGGGTAGCTGTGCGTATGGAGATGAGCACTGCCTAGGGCTGTATGCAGACTTCAGCTGGATCCCTTGTTTTCAGACACCAAGAAATCACAGCACCCACAGCATCATTCCACTTAGCTGACAGCTCATATGCCCTTAGTTTCCAGATGGGCATATATATATACATACATATATGCCCATATATGTATGGGCATACATATATATAATTTAACATATCGATATACATGATTTAAATGAATTTTGCTAAAGAAAAGGAAATATAGGTATAATAGCAGGAAGAACCCTCTCACCTCCACTCTGCTGTGAGGGAGGAGAGAGAGACACAGAGAGCACTGATCTGCCTGCCAACCTCTTTTCCTCACAGGCTACTGGCCCACCCACTGCCACCTGATTTATGCCCTAGGGGAACAGCGTAGCTGTGGTAAAGATTTACACTAGGTTTTCATCTTCAAATGAGCTACAACCTCTCTTCCTTCTGTATTCAAGTGCTTGGCACTCATAGCCTGCAAGTTTATTCTGAAATTCAAAATGAAAAATGTTCCCTTGAGAAGCTTGAAGAGCAACATACAACACATCACTTCCAAGCATCCTGCCAGTTTGTATTGAAGCTAGAGGGCAACCTCCACTCCCAGTGCTGATCTGGTGTGCCCAGAGAGATTATACACATTGACGTTTTCCATGTTTGCACCTCACAGAGGTGTGGAACACAGTGCAGTAAGGAAGGCATAGGATTTGGAGTTATGGCAAGGGGTTAATTTGCAAATTGTACAAACAGCACACATTATTATTAAATATTAAAAACAATCTGATAAAAAAAGTGGGCAGAAGACCTCAACAGACATTTCTTCAAAGAACACACAGATGGTCAACAGGCACGTGAAACGATGCCCCACATCACTAATTGTTGGAGAATTGCAAATCAAAACTACAATGACCTATCACCTCACACTGATCAGAATGGCCATCATCAGTTTACAGATAACAAATGCTGGAGAGGGTGTGAATAAAAGGGAACATCACTATCCTGGTCATGAAAATGTAAATTGGTACAACCATTATGGAGAACAGCTTGGAGGTTCCTTAAAAAAAATAAAAATACAGTTTCCATGTGATCCAGCAGTCCCATTCTTAGGCATATATCCAGAAAAGAAAAAAACTCTAATTTGAAAGATACATGCACCCCAGTATTCATAGCAGCACTATTTACAAAACAGCCAAGTCATGGAAGTAACCTAAATATCCATCAGCAGATGAACGGATAAAGAAGATGTGGTATAGATACATAGAGGAATATTACTCTGCCACAAAAAGAATGAAATATTGCTATTTGCAGCAACATGAATGGACCTAGAGATTATCATTCTAAAGTGAAGTAAGTCAGACAGACAAAGACAAATATTATATGCCATCACTTATATGTGACATCTAGAAAATAATACGAATGAGTCTATATACAAAACAGAAGCATACTCACAGATATAAAAAACAAACTTATGGTTACCAAAGGGGAAGGTGGGGAGGGATAAACTAGGAGTATGGGATTAAGAGATACAAACTGCTATATATAAATATATGGTTTATCCCTATAGATAAACCGAAATGTATTATAAATCAGTTATACTTCAAAAAAAGATTAGGAGTCAGGGCATATTGAATATTCTCATCTCAGTGCCTTCACTTATTAGATATGTGACTTTGAGCAAGTAATTGTTTGAGCTTCACCTAATTTACCTACAAAAAGATAAGAATAATGCCTGCCTCATAGGTACAGTACAGCTTAGTGGCCAATGAGCTTGGGTGCTGGCATCCTACAACTCTGGATTTGAATGATTAGTTGTGCAAGTCCCTCTGGGGCCCAGTTTTATCATCTGTACAATGAGTATAGACTTCCGCTTGGGATGACACGGGACAATTCCTGTAAAGTGCATGGTGCCTGGCATGTAGGACATACTCATTATTTAATAGTTAATAGTGTGATTGTTATTGTTTGTCACTTAGGTATAATTTCCAAGATTTCTAGACAGGATAACTCTGTGTACTGTCCCAGATGTTCTGGCACACTTGTCCTATATTTTGGATTTGTGGGGGCAGAAACACTCAAGTTGTTTTTGGTACCTGGTTTTGAAACTTCAGGTAAGACATGAAACTGAGAATCCTGCTATAAAAGGAAATAAACTTCCTCATGAAAACAGAGGCTTTGTCCTAACAATGGTGCTACATCTTCATATTTGGAAAGGTGTCCAAAGTCCACAAAAATGTCAGACTGATCATGAATTTTCAAAAAGTGGTGCATACATCAATAACACCAAGCCAAATCCATTCATAAATGGGGAGTCTCTAGGATAGCCCTGGACCTTTTGATTTGTCACATTGATAGAGACTAGCAAGGTCTATGTGGGCAAGAACAGCAGTGGCTTAAAGTCTTCAACAGAGGTCTTTTCCCTTGAGAATCCAGTTTACTTTTCATGTTGTGGACAGATCCAGTCAGTCAACACAGATGTATAACAATGGAGTCCATTAGTCCAATGTTTCTTTTACTTTGTCCCAAACATCTGGACAGTGAGGGGTACTTTTCATTTATTTTAAAATCAAATGGTTGGTTTTAGTAAATTCAGCAGGTTTTATTGAGCACCTGGTTGGTGCCATCTGTCAGATATTACTGGAGATCCCAAGGAGGTCACAATTTTGAGAAAAGTGAGATTGACGGGTTTGAAGCAACCAAAGACATTTGGAGGGCAGAGATTCAAACACAGTTCTGTCAACTCCAAAGCCTGTGCTGGCTCCAGTTCCCTCTGTTTGGGGCCGGCTTGAGGACAGTTTCAGACCCAAGCCAGTGGCTCCTACCACACTTCGATGTTGGCAGAGCTGGAAGCTCCTTGATGAAAGCAAGTGACATATGTCCAGGATGGAACATTCCATGTGTCACTACTGTCTGATCCTCTTAATGACTTGGCTGAATATTTCCTGAGAATGATCTCGATTCTTAGTTGAGCACTTGCCAAATTCTTGCTCGTTAGGGACTTTGTCATGCTCTGTGTTTTAAACATGTGAAAATGTGAATGAAGCAGTTCTGTATCACCTTGGCAGTTTGCCATTCTTTGTCTGTGTCAGCATCCAGTATTTGGGATTCCGTAGAGTAGAAGTCTCTTGTGAAGCAGAATGTAAAGGGCACAGTGGAAATCTTCCCTGAGGATTTGAACTAGTCTGAGATAGCACTTGCGGATCTTCCAGATCCCCAAATCTGAAATACAGAGACAAAATGAGATAAAATAAACCATAGAAATATATACATGCATGCAGATTTATGTTTATGTTCTAAGTGAAACTTTTGCAGGGTCTTATTATCAGAAAGCAAGCCCTGTTATACCCAGAACATTTCTAAGGGATTCTTAATGGTCTATGCTTCCTCGGAAGCAAAAGTATATATGTATGATCAAATTGAAGAAACACATTACTGAAACCTAACATACAAATACAAATGTTTGCATCTGGGGAACTCAAAAACATATTCAAAAATCACTGTCAGCTTTTTAAAAGAAGCAGACTCACAGATAGAGAGAACAAACTAGTGGTTACCAGTGGGGAGTGGAGGGAGGGGCAGGATAGGGGAGGGGGAGTGACAGGTAACCAACTATTGGGTGTAAGATAGGCTGAACAATTTATGGTACCACATGGGGGAATATAGCCAACATTTTGTAATAACTGTAAATGGAAAGTAACCTTTAAAATTATATATATTAAAAAAAAACTTTTAAGAAATACTGTCAACTTTCAGTTGATAGAGTCAGCCTGCATCTGTGCACCTCCTTTTATAATTCAAACAGTGTCCCCACATCATGAGTCAGAATGCATCTCAGGAGGAAAGACAAGCCAGGTTTTCTTTAATGACCTCTCTCTCTCTTTTTTTCTTTCTTTTTTTTTTT
>ML662910.1:108505-125123 GCA_007570785.1 Antilocapra americana
TTTTTTTTTTTTGGTTTTTGGTTTGCTTTGTTTGTTTCAATGGCAAACTGTTTCTTTCACTCCTTTGTGAACCACTGCATTGTCAAGTAGGTGCTTCAGAGATGTTTCAGAAAGAATGTATCTTGGCATAGCCAAGGACAAGGTACAGCCAGACCCATTTCCCATGAAAACAAGAATCCCTTGGCCTCCAGGTGCTTAATTAGATCAGCACTAGAGGGCACTCTTATGATGCCAAAATGGGAGGATTTTACTAAAAACTGATGGACAGGGGTCAGGGTGAGCTGACAGAGCCGTGGCTGTAAGGACAGCTGACAACAAACAGCTTAGGGAAGACCTCTGTGACTGAGAATTGCCTGACTTGCCAACAGATAAGAAAACACTCTGGAAAAGACTGTAGTCATATTCCTCATCAGATCTACTTTGTGCTTGGTGTTTTGGCAATATGGAGCCCATGTATTAGGCATTATTTCTCACAAGGGAAAGGACAGAAGAATCGCTGATTGTGACCACGTGATGTAGTCAACATGCATGTAGGCAGAAAACACAGCCTGAGAGAGCAGCTTAGGAAAACGCGTTTACAATTTCATAGCTACTAGAAAGGAAGAACTGAAACTCTTGGGGGTCTGTTAGGGCTATTTTTTCAGTCTTTTGCAGCCCTTGCTCTTTGACTTGCTCTGAAGGGCTATGTGGCTGTATGTGGAGGCATAGACGCCTGCTTGCCTGACGGTGAATTCGGGGTGGGTAGTACACCAGGAGGGAAGGGGACCTATAGATCTGGGTCCTGGTCTTAGCCCTGCCACTAAGGTGTTCTGTGATCTGCAGCAAGTCCGCAGAGACTCTGGGGTCAAGAACGTTGTGCTGCAGCATTAACTGCAACACTGCCGCTGCTAAGTCGCTTCAGTCGTGTCCGACTCTGTGCGACCCCATAGAGGGCAGCCCACCAGGCTCCCCCGTCCCTGGGATTCTCCAGGCAAGAATACTGGAATGGGTTGCCATTTCCTTCTCCAATTCAGGAAAGTGAAAGTGAAATCGCTCAGTCGTGTCCGACCCTTCGCAACCCCATGGACTGCAGCCTACCAGGCTCCTCCGTCCATGGGATTTTCCAGGCAAGAGTACTGGAGTGGGGTGCCATTGCCCTCTCCAAACTGCAACACTAACGATCTCTAAAAGATCATCCAAAAAACTAACTAAATAAAAGATCATCCAAAGACTGACTAAATAAAAGATCACCCCTCAGAGACTGTGATTGATTGATTGATGGTGGTAGAAAGACCTTTGAAATCACTTGTTTATTGCAGCCACTTGAGTTCTGAATCCCACCTTGGGTTAGAGAATGACTCCATGCTGTTGATAGAGATGGTACTAGAAGGATCTGACAGCCCAGAGCAGCTGATCTGCCCATACTGGTCACTCCTTGAGGTGTGACCACCCAGTCCAAATACAACCTCAGAGAGTGACCACAATTTTAGCCATCAGTAGTTCCCCCCAAACTGGCTTATTACATTCAATTTAAAAATAAAGTCATTCAGTCCTGTCCGACTCTTTTCGACTCCATGGACTATACAGTCCATGGAATTCTCCAGGCCAGAATACTGGAGTGGGTAGCCTTTCCCTTCTCCAGGGGATCCTCCCCAACCCAGGGATTGAACTCAGGTTTCCCGCATTGCAAGCGAATTCTTTACGAGCTGAGCCACCAGGGAAGCCTGGTCACACCTAATTTACATGCTGGGCACTGGCCAGAAGGTTACAATTATGTGCAAGTGCAGTTCCGTGAGGACACAGGGAGGTCTGGAGACATAATGGAAACAGTGGACCACTGAAGATAAACTTGTCCACTCAGTCTTTGGCCCCCAAAGTCTCTTAGAGCAATGCAAGAGTGTTTTTTTCAGCCTCAGTTGATTCGGAACCCAGGCTCTATTCATAGGTTCCAGACTGAGTCAGATTCATTATAAAGTGTTAAAGTGTTCTGATGAACAATGGCCTTTGGGAAAGCACCTAATCCAACATCCTCACTGCAGATAGGGAACCCAAGAGCCATCTTCCCCTCTGGAGAGTGGGCTTAAAGGGGTCACAGAACAGAGCTGCCATTTATACACACATATGTATATGTATAACTAAATCACTTTGCAGCATACCTGAAACTAACACAATATTGTAAATCTATATTTCAATAAAATTTTAAAATACCTAATGATAATTAGCAATAAAATATAAAATTTGAAAACAAAATAAAAAATGAGTCGTTCACCTGGGACTTTCTGTGCATGGGACACCTTCCCATTTAGGGGACCAGGTTCAACATGCAGAAAACTTTTTCACTAGGATGTACTATATTTGGCCTTCAGAGATCAAATGAGGATGTGGCCGGAGATACAATAATGAGTTGGCAGGTAACTGAGCAGCAGTGTATTAGGTCAGACCAGGACAAGAGTGGAAGGGCATCCTACATGGTGAGAAGGTGGGGTTATCAGGGGCACAGCAGCTCCAGATGTGGGAGCAAAGCAATCCAATGTCACGAATCAGAGAGCTTGAATGTGCTGTTGGCTTAGCACATTACCAGTGGTCAGTAATTGCTTCCCACGGGGTATTGTCTGCCACAGGTTAGCAATCAGACCAAGACTGTATTGGTAGGTTTTTTGTTTGGTTTTAACCACCCTTTGCAAATCTGAGCATTCATGGAAGCCTTTATCTGGGAGTGTGTCGCTGTGGCCGTCCCTTTGATTGACAGAATTCAGCATCATCCTAGGCTCCTGGCAGATGGAGCAGCTGCACGAGCAGAAAGAGAAAAGGGGAGGGGGAATCAGTTGTTTATCAATTAGATTTTCCCTGTTATTCTCAATTAAGTTTACTTGTGTAACTTTTCCATCCTAGAGAACCAGCCATTCTCTGTTTCAAATAAACAAAGCTATTTTCCTGGACAGATTGATGATCGGCTGCATTTCAACTTGGCTGTTATTGTTTTGGCCATGTTTTCCTCTACTCATAAGCTCAGACTGTGGGGCTCTGGGCTCTCTGAACTGCTAATGGCATGTTGTATAGAGAAAATGACTAGAGATTGCTGTTCTTCTAACTAACTTGGCACCAAAATGAAAGGCAAGCCTATTAGAGAATTACAAAAATACTGGAACTGGAGGATTTTTAGAAACCACCTTGTGGAAATTCTTCTTTCTATGACTCCCTGAGAGACTAGAGAAGAGAATTTGCCCAAGATCAAATGAGTCATTGGTAAAACTGGATTAGAAACCAGGAATCCCAATTTTTAGGCAAAGGGTCTTGGATTTTTGCATCATCCTGTTTCTCCTACGTCTTAGTTTGGATCCTTAATATCAAAGTGAATAGATAATTTCACTTTTAAAAATTAAACTATAGTTGGTTTACAAGGTTGTGTTAATTTCTGGTGTATAGCAAAGTGATTCATTTATACATATATATGCATTCTTTTAAATGTTCTTTTCTATTATGGTTTATCCCAGGATATTGGATATAGTTCCCTGTGCTTAGATAGCTTCACTTTTCGTTCTGAATGTAAATGCCGGGGGTAGGTGTCATTCTTTGAGGTTTCTTGTTAGCAAAAATCCCCATCTAGAGTTTGGGGCTCCTGTGTCAACACCTCAATTCCCATCTTCCATTGATATATGTCAATATGTGTTCCCTTCATTTCCATCTTTTCCTTTCCCTGCTAATTTGACGGTTAGGTAGTAGCTGTCACTGAGAGACATTTGCTCCCGTCTTGAACCTTGGCCTAGAGGAGGGTCACTCTTACAGCTTCTTCTCCAGCCAGTGTCTGGGTCACGGGCAGGAGCCCCACAGACCCTTTGGTCACTACTTGCTGTTGCTTTCCCAGGAGGTGGCTTGCTGAAGGGTGCTGAGTCCAGTCTCAGAGTGTTACAGAACACTACAGCATCCAAAGAGAAAAACTGCCAGGATACGGTACCACAGTGTTACAAAGCTGCCCTCTAGAGACTTGCTGTTTTCATAGTATTTTAAGGTACACGCTCTTGGAGTTCTGTGAACAGCAAATGCCCTCATTGAAAAGAAACTTGACTTAACAGCCTTGGGGAGGGACTTTCCACATGGAGAACTCGTGAAAAGCATCACGTCTCTTCCAATCAGAAAGAGAAGCCTTTCCAGTCCAGATGTGGAATCAGATGCCAGTGGATGTGTTCTTCATACATAAAGATATAAAATGAGAAGAGATGTTTTCTTAGAGTTAGTAACAGACAGTATATTTCTGTGGGAACTCTTCTCCAAACAGATGGTGTAAGGAAAAACCTTTCACAAGACTGTAAACTCTGTGAAGGCAGAGATTTGTGTCTGTTTTACTCACTGCTGGATCCTTAAGTGCCTCTAACGATGCCTGTTACATAATAAATGATAGATATTTTGTGGGAGTGCTTTTTTAACTGAATACATTTGACATATAACACTGAGTAAATTTACAGTGTACAGTGTGTTAATTTGATACACTTGTATATTGTAATAGGATTGCTGTTGTAGTGATAATTAGTACTGCTGTCACATTACATGGGGCTTCCCTGGTGGCTCAGTGATAAAGAATTTGCCTGCCAATGCAAGAAATGCAAGAAACACACGTTTGATCCCTCGAATGGGAAGATCCCCTGGAGAAGGAAATGGCAACCCACTCCAGTATTCTTGCCTGGAGAAGTCCACGGACAGAGGAGCTTGGCGGGCTATAGTCCATAGGGTCACAAAGAGTCAGATATGACCGAGTGACTACACAACAGCAACAACAACGTCACATGACATAATTATCTTTTCACTTTATTAAAAGGTCTTTTAAAAAAAATTACATGTAAGAACCTTCCCAAATAGTGTATGTGTGTGTGTAAAATGGATTCCTCATGTTAATTCATTTTTTCTAATCAGTATGCCTCTCCTTTTTATCTTTTTCCCCCTGGCTTTTGATTCACTTCTGTTGACTGTCCACCCTTTTGATTGGTACACCTATAACATCTTCCTGGATCACCACTGAATAATCTACCTCTGGCAACCTGGACTCCCAGGTAAGACAATACACTTCCAAAAGTCTTGGTGTAATCCCTGGGCAAATTTTAATAGACAGTTGTGAGGCTTACAAAGACGTGTCTAAAAAATCTCAAGAGGCAGTAGTTCCTCTGGTCAAAGTTAAATTTGATCTGGTCCCCATAACATTAATTATGTACATACTTATATTATTTGAGAATTTCTATTAATGCTGCAAAAATAAAATTAGAGTTTTGGAAAGTGCTACATATTTGATTTCAGAACTTTCTAGCATGAAGATTCAACATATAACTTTATGTTTTCATGTTGTTATTATTATTTTTATTTTTCACCCAAAGTTTTATTATTTTTTGTTCATGAGGCTGAGTGCAGTGGAAGAGATACTAGCCTTTCTTCACTGTGTAGGGAAATTAAGAATGTAGGCCAGAACATTCTAGATTACTTCTTTCTTGTGGCTGGAATGGAAGAAGATCACATTGGGCCCTGGATTGTAAGTCAGCTAATGTAGGTATGTTGTCTACCAGCTCTGATGTCACTAACTACATTACTTTTGTTTTCATCACATTTGCTTCTCCACCGGGCTTCACAACTCACAGAACCAGGGAAGGGGGCCTTAGCCATGCCAAGAGCTGATGATAAAACAGCCATATGTTGCTCCTCAAACAATGATGCAAGGCCTATTGCTATGTCTGCTAGCCATGCTATGAAAATCTCTCTTAACTCACCTCTAAAACCTCAAGACATGTTTGATGTAAAGAAATACTCCTCCAAAGAAAATGTCCAGGCTATATAACTTACTATGGGCACAAAAATATTAGCATATTATAATATCCTTTGCCTAATATAAAACAAAAAGCTATCTGAGCCCATTGAACTCTCAAGTTAGCAATTGTCCCATGCACAACTTCCCAGTCTTGCCAATATCAGAAATCCACATAGTAGAATTAGTATTTTGTGACTCAAGACATAATATGAAAGCAACTGAGTATTTTTTTAAATAGAGAGAGATTGCTTACATTGATGAATGTCTTGCATTTGGGTGGAAGGGACTAGTGATGATTTATGTATCATTTTCTGTGTGCTTTAAATTTTCATCGGTTGGAAGAACATCCACTAAGTCTAATCACTTTCTTTTCTTTTTGTTATTTATGTTTCATATATCCTTGATAATATGAAAAATCCCTGTAAATTCCTCCTAGGTCCTTTCAATCAGGCATTTACGTTTTAGTGATGTCACAGTGCTTGGTTTGGTATGGTCTTGGTTTTGCTTTATTGACTTTGGTTTTTTGCTTAGATTGCCATTGCCTGTGTGACAGGGAGTGGAATTAGTTATGACTGAATGGAAGATCTTTCATTCTCAGTGCATAGCCCTTCAGAGGTTTGACTTTCAGTGCTGCCCTGTCCCTTTTAGCCCTCTGATTCATTTTCTCCCCACTACATGAGAGCAGCTAGTGGGGAACAGAATTAGGGAGCCATCCATGAGCTGTTGCGTTGAGGTTTGGAAAGCTGAGAAAAAATGTGATCAAAGCAAAATGGAAAACTTTTATTATTTTAATTCTTCTCTTACCAAGCTCTTGCTAGCACCTGGTTTTACTGTTCCTTTAACAGGTGGAGGATTTTTCAGATTCTAGATGCAGCAAGGTAAGTGACAATGGATTTTGAGTTTAACTGAACCCAAGTGAGGTAGAATACATAGACTCTGCCATTGCCCATCAGTTTAATTTCCATACAATAAATAGTTAGGTTTCCACTTGGATAGAGTCTTTCCAGGTTTCCTTTTTAGTTTAAAACAGCTGAAATGACACAGGCATGTAGTCACAGGTCTGAAAGCTGACCTAGTTCAGAAGTGGGGCAAAAGTTCAGGGCCAGAATCCCAGTCGGGCAGTAGGTCACTAGCTTCTTTTCCTTTTTGCTGAAATCGGAAGACACTGTGGAGTATTCTGTTATGAAGACCCCACCCCACCATCAACAAAGCATTCTCCACAGTGCTTCAGGGGCACCTGCCTGTCACTCGGCTAGATGGTGGTTTAGGAAACAACTTGGCATTTTATTGAAGGAAGATGAATTATTTGAAAATATCAGGTCTTGTAAAGTATATACATATGTAGACTTGCAAGGCAGTGTAACCCCATGGGCTAGGGACCTTTGTGACATGAACTCTGCAAGTCTAAACAAACACAGGAAAGTTCCTAACTCCAGGGTGAGGGGCTACTGAGACTGCGACAGAATAGTGTCTTTCCAGGCAATGACTGTTCCCGCGAGCTGTGCCGTCATAATGCCATCAGTGCTGAGGAGGCTGGGAGAATTGTCAGCTATTTTGTGAATGTGGCTCTCCTTGCTTGGCACATGGTTTTCTAAGATCATACTGCTCACCAGCACTGTATTTGGCCTATTCTTGGCTTATTGGCTCCCGAAAGATTTACCAGTGTCTCTACTTTCTCTTCCTACCCACCTATATTATTTGTTCCCTAGCCAGATAAGTTAGGAAGAGCAAAGGTTATAGCCTTTGGATTCCTCTACTAGAGAAGACTCTCACTGAAATAGAGTAGATTGACCATATCTTAGATACCCAGTTTGGCTTTCAGTAGCTGGGTTTCCATATTCCATTAGGGTCTCAATGGATTTATTTGACATCAGAGAAGCATAAATTCAGGGTTTAATTCCATAGCCCAGTTATAATTCATTGAGATAAATGGTATAGACACCTAATCACACAATATTAGTACAGGAGGGCATTTAAGCCTCATGGATTGTGTGTATCATGGTGGCAAGAGTACTATGTTTTGCTACTAACTAGTGTAGTGACTTTGCTCAATTCCTATGTCTGCTGTGAGCCTTGACTTCCTTATCTGTCAAATAAAACAGAGTGGGTGACCATTAAGATAATAGCCAATTAACCTAAAGACTATTATCCCTATAATTGCTTTCACAGGGAAAATGTTGCAAATTTTGTTTTATTTTTGTTTTAAATTTTACTCCATGATAGAATCATCTCTGTCTTAATAGGCTTTCTATATAACAAAACAAATCATGACTTATTCTTTATTTTTATTATGGGGCTGAGTAGTTTGACCAGAAACTATTGCCAGAATAATTTACCTGCTTTTCGTTTGTGAGAAAGGAAGAGAAGAGCACAGATGGTGATATGGAAAAGAATCAGCTTTGGTAAATGTCCATAGGAGCCATTTTTAATTCTGGTGGACTGAATGATGTATGAAAACTATTTGCAAAGCTAGCATGTTTCTCAATCACTAGTAAAATAAAGCAACAATTCATTTGGTAATCCCCATTGTACATTCAGTTTTATAAATATACAAGATTATGATTATCTCTGCCTCATAATTAACAATTTGCATAAATGGTTGCTATTATTTAGTTGTCTGAATGGATTTTCTAATCCAGAGAAAGAAGAGAACAATCAGTGGGAGCCATCCCAAATGCCTTGCATTATTGCCACACACATGCACAATTAACAGCGAGGCTAATTGTTTCAGACCAGAACCTCATTTGTTTTTCTATAGACAGCAAAAACATTAACTGCCAGAGTGTTTGCAACTCTCTCTGTCTCTCTCTCTCACTCTTTTCCCTATAACCAGCTGTATTATAAGCTCTGCAGTTGGCTGCAAGCAAATTATTTGCCTGGACTTTCAGGGTATCATTTTGTGATGGGGTTTCCAAGCTTCTACCTAAGTTCACAATCAATGCCTTGAACAGCCAAAGACTGATTTTTTAATAATATTTTAACAGTATGCCTATAAATTTAAGGAATAAAAGGATACTGACACACAAACCAGTTCTGCTGCTGCTTTTCCATTCTGCTTCATATTTTGTACCTTTAAAATGATTGGCATTAGACCTGCATATGAGAATCATAAAAACTCAAGACTAGAGGAGGCCTCTAAGACACCCTATCAAATTCCGTCACTTTTCAGATGAGTTTGATAGACAGTGATTTGAATATCAATAACAACCAGCAAATCAATGATGCCACACTTTTTCAAAAAACTTTCAAACCCATGGGAGCTATTGTAGTAAATACATTTGAATGATAACCGATTGTTTTGAAATTATACAACTTCAGTTTCTTTTCCAAAAAGTGAATCCGATTTCTTTAAATGTTCTTTCATAAAGTTAACCAAAACATAGCCATGATGTTGATGGTATATGGGTGAAAGGAGATGTTCTGTCAAAGTACTTTTGTCAATAGGAGACGCTCAACTGATGTACCAGCTCTCTTCCCCTCATACATGGATGATGTCGCTAATGTCAGCATATGTAAGTGTTTCTTCAGTGACTGGGAGTATGGGCTTTTAGAGTCAAACTGTCCTTGGGTCCAGTGCTGTTGCTGCCTGTCACTTTCTAGCACTGTGACCTTGAGTCATTTTTGTAGCCTCTGCGGGCTTTGTATCTTCACATGTAAACACCTTACAGGGTTGTTGTGAGGATTAAGTTGAGTTCATGCATATCAAGTGCTTAGCACTGTTCCCCGCATATAATAAACAGTCAATAAGTGGTAATGGTTATTACCACAATTGTCTCACGCAGCTAGTACCAGTCTCATGCAACACTTCTGTTTCATCTTATGATGGTTTGGAGCACACGCATACACACCTGTACACATCAGCATATGGTCATGCAGAGTTCACAAGGATGGCACCCAGAAGACTGCTTTCCAAGATTATCTGTGACATGTTGAAAAATCCATTGGCTCCTCCAGCTTTAGTGTTCTTGAACTCTTTGGTGATTTCGGAACTTTTACACATCTTCTAGGACTTCCCTGGTGGCTCAGACAGTAAAGCGTCTGCCTACAATGCGGGAGACCCCGGTTCGATCCCTGGGTCGGGAAGATCCTCTGGAGAAGGAAATGGCAATCCACTCCAGTACTCTTGCCTGGAAAATCCCATGGAAGGAGGAGCCTGGTAGGCTACAGTCCATGGGGTCACAAAGAGTCGGACACGACTGAGCGGCTTTACTTGACTTCACTTCTGGTTTGAAAGCATTCCTAATTTATCTTGGTTTACCTCCTGTCTTCTTCTTGACACTTCTTAATTTTCCTTTGTTGGATCTCTACACACACGAGCATGTGCACACACATGCACGCACACACACGCACAGCCTCTCCTTTCAATGGAGCAATTCCCCAGGCCCTGTCATTGATCTGCTTCTCTTCTCTTGCTGTGTGCTCATTCTGGGTAATTTCATCTCCTGACATAGCTTCACCTTTCACCTCTACACTAATGATTCCCTAAGTGACCTCTCCTTAACTTATTCCGGAGCTCCAGGCTAGCTCCAATTTCCAATTGCTTGCTGAGCATCTCCAGGGCAGGATATCCTAGGAGGCTGAAGTGTAGTCTGGCTTTTGTCATTCTGCCTCAGGAATGCAGATGGGGGAATCTAGCTTCAAGAAGTATTAAGGGTCGAAAACAAGGAAGACATGCTGAGCATTCATCTGAGCAGAAGTAAAAGTAGTCTAAGTTAGGAAAGTGGTTCACACTGAGTTTCCAGGGAAAGCATGACAAGTCAATTGTGAATTTCTTTGATTATGAACTGGAGATATAAATTGGCAATTGAAACTTTCTAAGGTATATATTTTCCAGAGAGAAGAAACAATTCTCCTAAGTGAAAACTGAAATCAGTTTTTAAATGATGGTAGTTTGGTATGTTTGAGGAAAGGTTAATTAAAATGATCTTTCTTGGGACAGTCTGTATGGTGAATCTTGCTGCAGTGTTTCATTATACAAACATACCTGCCCAGAGGAAGGATAATGCCTTCATCCTGAAGGATGAACATGTGGGAATTTTGAGAGCCCTGCATGTATAGACACATACACACAGGCTGGGTCAGACATACCTGACATTTTGAATGTGTGAAAATAATTTTATCACATGGCAGATCGATTTTTTTCTTTTATTTATTCTGCAAATATTTACTGAACACCTTCCAGATGTCATGCTGTCCGTGGAACAATGGGCTGTCAATACAGAATGGGTAGTGTCTTTGTCCTTATGTGTCTCATACAGTTTTCTTTAGTTATATGCAAGTGCATTGAGAATTTAATTTGGTCTTGAAATATCTGCAGCGTATGACAAGTTATTCAAAGACTATAATCTTGCTGAAAACCATAATGACAAAAGAGGAACTTAAGGGAAATAAAGCCACTGCTAAAGTGGGAAAAGAATGTGCATAAATTCAAATTAGAAACTGACTACTTCCTTTAAATTTAGTAAATATTTAATTACTTTGGTTGTTTACATTTCAAGTTGGCTCTCAGTGTTTTAGGCCAGAGTAAGAATAATTATGTCTGACCTAAAACTTAATTAGAGCAAAGAGATAAACAAATCTTGGTTAATGTGCATAGTACTGTTAGAATAATTCTTTGTAAATGAGCTATTCCTACAGAAACTACAGACCTAGCTTATAACTTTAGCACTGGGAACAATATTCCTTATGAAGGAAGGTGACCTCATTCCCCCATTCCCCAAATTAAGTAGAGTCCCCCCAGTTGAATTACTACCTGTGGAATATGCAGAGGTCATCAGACCCTCCAAATTGTAATGGTCTAGAAAACCAGGTGCCTTGCCTTCCTGGGTGCACACCAACTTCTTCTTTAAAAATTTGGCATGGTCCTTTGTTTGCAAGTCGTGTATCAAGTGTTGTCAGTCCCAGCTGTTAATTTCAAAGTCCACTTCAAGGTTACTCTCAGGTCCCAAAGATCCTTCATTGCATTTGTAATCTTGAAAACCAAACTTGAGGCCCCAAAAGTCTTCCTATGGATATGCAGATGGCACTTTCCCCTTTTATTGTGCCAGCACCCCCTTTATGACCTCCATGGCACAAAAGCTCTCGTAATAATGGTGCATGTATTGATCAAAATTCCTATTTCTCTTGCCCTAAATGAGCTAGAGATGTTGATGTACTTCTCTTATTCTGACTGAAAGTGAGAATAATCAAAACATCCTTGAATTTATAATCTTAGATGTCTTTATTCTCACAGCTTTCATCAATTGTAGTCTAACTTCTATTTATTCACTTAAAACGTATCTCCTGAGCACTTACTATGTTCCACGCACTGTTCTAGGCATAAAACATGCAAGGTTTCTCCTCTTGTATTTCTTAAGGGATGTGAGTATACATGAATGGGTGTGTGCGCACATATTAGAGGGAAATAGAAAATAAACAATATACAAGTAAGTGAACAAACTAATCTCAGAGAGTGATAAATGTCATGAAATAAATAAAAGTGGACAGAGAATGATTGGATGGATGGAGAGTGATCAAGGTGATTTTGCTCTTTGCTTTTATAGGTTTCATACAGATTTCTCTAACACTTTGCCTGGGCCCTTTGATTTCCTCTATTTCATACTTTTCTGGTTTCAGCACCAATTCTCATTTTTCTGCTTCTGGCCACTCTGTTGTTAGGACTACCTCCCCTTAGCTTGTCCTGAAGTATAATGCAGAGTGTGCTCCTTATTAAACTTCTGTTCCATACTTTTCTTATCTTCGTCAGCATTAGAATTTGGCAGATTCACCTACTTCCTGTCATAGAATGTGAATAGGTCTACTAACCCTTAGGGATATTTCTCTTGATTACTCACAGCATTTTTGTTACTCAAGACAAACTACCTATTGAAAGAAAAACATAGGCATGAAAGGTTAATAATTATGGTGGCATTTGGTTTTGCCCATTTCTGTAGTGGCAAGAGCCCTGGATTGAGAATTGGAAGACCAGTGTCTCACTGCTATAGGACCTTAGCCATGGCACTTCCTTACTCTGAGCCTGTATCTTCATGTATAAAAGCAGTGTTCAAAGTAGATGATCCCTGGGTTCTTTTAGCTCTAAAGTGGTACAATTAGTTGTTTTCAGAGACGTGGTCCAAGATCTCTTTCCAACATTCTGTTTAATTTTGTAAAGTGGATGTGTAGGAACATTTTCCAGTGTATCAGAACTGCTTAGATTAAGCGTTAAATTTTCCAGCAAAAGCCAGCTTTACAATTCTTGTAAATGTCACAAGAAGTTAAAACGTTGCTTCTTGTTTTAACCTCCACCAGCCAGGGCAGCAATTCAACACCACAGATGCAACTGTCAACTTCTTATGAGAATATCTGAAAATTCACTGTCTTTTCAGATTGTGCACAGGAAGTCTTCAAGAAGAACCAAATACTGCTAAAATGAAGGAAGGCATTCTAAGTTGGCTTCATAATGACATGGTGTAGGTGTTGCCCTCTAGTGTGTCAGGTGCCAAGAAAAGTGTCTTAACTCTTAGAGGGCCACTTAGGATGCTCGCAGCTGTGGCGGTGCTGTCTGCCTCAGGACCTCGCCAAAGCGCAGTTAGGAACCAAAGTTGAAGTTGGAAAGTTAGCCTTCCCTAACTTCCTCATACCTTCACTACATCTGCTGCACCGGGCTTTGTGGGAGAACATGGGGAAGCAGGAAAGGTGGGCTTGGACAACTAGAAGAGAAAGATCTGAAGTACCCTTGCTGTGCTCTTCTATGTTACCGCTGTTCCATAATTTCAGATACCTGCCATGTTCTAAACACAAGAATCAGGGACTTCTCTGGTGGTGTAGTGGTTAAGGCTTCCAGTGTCAGGGGTGTGAGTTCGATCCTTGGTCAGGGAGCTAACATCCCACGTGCCTCTGTGTGAAGAAACCGAAACATAAAACAAAAGCAATGTTGTCACAAATTCAGTAAAGACTTTAGAAATGATCCACATCAAAACCATCTTTTAGAAAGTAAAATAAATATAAGAATCAGCTCCATGACTAGATTCTAGGAATTCACTCTTTTCCAGAGAAAAGGTGAGCATGATTTTGTGGTCAGAGAGTCTGAAGAAGAAGATTCAAGAGGATTTAGAAACTCCAAAGAAGTGCATCTCTGATCTACTCTCATAGGATATTGACATTGAAGAATTGGGCTTAAGGAAAGAGATGAGGGAGACAGCATGGGAACTCCTGTACGGCTCTCATTTAAAAGCCTGCGAGGTTGTGCCAATGAGGAAATAGATCCCCACCAAGAAAATGACCTATCTCAGCACACCCAGATAGTTTGTGGCAGACTCAGAACTATCATCCAGGGCAACTGCATCCCTTCTGGTGTCTTGATTTGGAATTACCTATGCTACCTGGGAATTATGCTTGCTTGTCTGCTTGGTTTTGCTATTTAATTCTTGGTGCTACTTTTGTTCACAGCATTTGTAATTCATTATTCTCAAAGAATTTTATCAGTGAAAGTAGGCAAAATCTCTTAGCAGTAGGTCAAGTGCATGTATTTTGAAGGCTTTGGAGCAGCTGATAGTACAAGGTCGCCACGAGGAGAGAGTAGCTGGATTGGAAATAGAGCCTGCACTGCAAGATTCAGTTGAAACAAATGAAGGCAGGGCTATAGACTGGGGCTCCACAGTTAAATGTATACATCATTTCTTTTTTTTTCATATATTATTTCTGTAATGCTCATTCTTAGTTATAGCTCTAGCCCTTTCTCCATCAAAGAAGTTAAATGTCTTTTAATTTAGGTTCTCAGTACTTTGAATCCTTTCCAGGTGTGTTTGTTGCCCCTGACTTATCTTTCTATTTCACTCTTTTAGGTGGGCTTCTTTTTTGCGTGCAATATTTTCCATTAGTTTGGTCTCACTGCCTTGACCAGAGCATTTGTAGTACAACTATATATCATAGGAGATCTTATGAGCACATAAAATGGAGAACACTTATTTCACAAGGTAGGAATTACTAGATTATCTCTGTTCCCCTTCCAGAGTTGAAATATTTCCTATTTGGCAAATAGCCTTTCTTCGAAATCCTAAAATTGCACCTAGGGCAAAAATGACTGTCACCGTGGCACCGTGGGGCTTCCTGTCCCTTCACTTTCATTGGCCCAGCATCCAATATACTGCACTGAGTTTTCTGGACAGCTCAGCATCACCTCGTCAGCCAGACACTGGACTTATAAAGGGGCTTCATCAAGGCCTGATGCAGTTTGAAAACTTTTCAACTTTCAGAATTTTGGCTGTGGGTATGCCAGGCAGCATGTGTGAATGGCATTTGGTAGCATGTTGGTCTTTTTCTCATGGCTTTTACGATTTCCAACTTGATTTTTGCTCGCCATGGGGCACCGTTTACCTTCTCTTCTCTGGGAGCTCTTGTCCATTTGTAAGGAGCCCTAAGAGAAGGCTGTTCATGTACAGCTGTGGAATGTCAGAGTTATCCTAAACGGGCATAAATGAGCCTTTAAATGGCCTTTACTGATTGTTCCTATATTAAAATGTAAATGTACATAAGACTTTATGAGGAGCCTGTGCATAGTCTTTGTCCTATTTTTTCATATGATTTGGTTTGACAATGTCAGAGATGATGCATGAGGCAAAATAAAGAGTTTCTTAAGCCCATTACAGCTTGTTTGCATGAAAAGGAGTAAAAGCTACAGGGAAGAAAGGAAATTTAAGTGATGCTTTTGGCTGGAGTCATTTTCTGACTCCCAAATGCCTTTTAGACCATAACCTACCTTCTGAACCTATGCAGGAGAAAGTGATCACTGGGATGTTCTTCTGCTCAAATAACATTTCTTGACTAATTAAAGGGAATTAATTTCTGGTTATGCAGGAAACACTGAGGGATTTCTGAAATTCATGAGTGAAATTAACTAAGAAGACCTAAAAATTAATTAGTTATAAGTGCTGGTATGTTTTATGAGAAAATAAAATAAGATAGGAGGATAGGAGCTTTGAATGAAGATTCCCTGAAAACCACACAATGTAATATCATTGAAGAACCATATGGTTTAATACTCAGTGATCATAAAACCTCATGTTAAGCCCTTCACAAGGAAAGTTCCATAAGCCTCATCTATTCCTTTCTGTATGACGCCTTCAGTATCAATTTTACAATGCTATTGAAATATATGTATAAGTGAAAGTGAGAGTCGCTCAGTTGTGTCTGACTCTGCGACCCCATGGACTATAGAGTCCAGGGAATTTTCTAGGCCAGAGTACTGGGGTGGGTAGCCTTTCCCTTCTCCAAGGGATCTTCCCAACCTAGGGATTGAATCCAGGTCTCCCACATTGCAGGCAGATTCTTCACCAGCTGAGCCACAAGGGAAGCCCATGTACATGTATAATTGAGTCAGTTTGTTGTACACCTGAAACTAACACAGCATTGCAAGTCAACTATACTTCAGTTTAAAAATCTATTTGCCAGTTTTTAAAGGCAGGTAGAATGGTGAATGGAGAAGGCAATGGCAACCCACTCCAGTACCCTTGCCTGAAAAATCCCATCGACAGAGGAGCCTGATAGGCTACAGTCCATGGGGTGGCCAAGAGTCGGACACGACTGAGTGACTTCAATTTCACTTTCAGAATGGTGAAATCTAGCTTCAAAATAAGTGGAGTTTATAAAGAATATTCTAGAGTTTCTCCTTAAATGCAAGACCAGTGTAAGTCAGAGTAGTCATCAGCTGACCTGCGTAAGAAGCTAGCCTTGATTTTCTTTTCTTTGTTTTCCTTTTTGCAACACTAGCTCCATTTCTAGCAGCAGCTGCAACTGAGCCCAAACCAGATTCATCACCTGTTTATATCAGACACTAAATAGCCACTGAGCAGAGGATTAAGCTAGCCCTGTCTT